>NKZO01002007.1:0-17377 GCA_002370185.1 Metschnikowia sp. 01-655c1
ACGCTATTTGGTTCGAAAGAATTTGCTAAGGGGTACGAAACTTTGTGAATTAGTGGTTTGTTTAATTTTGCTAGTGTGGTCCGAAACTTTCTGTCGCGTAGGTCTGAATCGTTTTGTCGCGCTGGTCTGAATCGTTTCGAATAACACTGTACCCACTTATTTTGTTTCTCACAAGGCAGTGTCCACTCTCGTGTCTGCAGCCATTGATCTTGGCAGGCAAAGAGACGCTGAAAATGGTTTAATACTTATCCATTGCATAAAGATGCCGTGTATTTGTTGTCTTGATCATATATAATGTGGACTATCTTGATCGTGTATGGTCTTATTGATCTACCTCTTGCAATGACTGACTTGTTTCACGGGGTGGGGCTGGAACTTGTCGCTCGGCCGATACCACGTCCAGTTTAGCAGGGGGATATTATTGATCTGGAAATTTTAGCAGTCTCAGCGCGGCGCAAGAAAAAACGCCTAGTTTCGTGGGCCCGTCAAGTCAAGCATTCGCTGAACTAACCAACACGCACGCCTTCGTTTATACGTATCACGTGCATTGCTTCTTGGCAACATAGTACCTGAAAAAACACGATATTCTTCTGGACATCAAGGGTCCACTTTGTTTGATACCATAATGAAAAATACTGCGTAAATTTGTGTCCATATACGCAGTGCTTCATGCATATAGTTGTTGCTGAAAGTGCCAGGATTTAACACAGGCCGGCACGGATGTTTCGGCACCAAACCACACTTTGCGAAGTAGATGTGCAGAGATTGTAACAGGTCTGCAGGTCTGTCAATAAAGCCAGCTACATTCCCCATTCCTGGTATGAGATACTAGAGCACGTCATTCTGCATATGCTCTCCTTAGGCAGGTCACCGTGCGTGATTCTTATCGGATGGCATCAATATACAGAAATAACCTCCAGCGCAAAGCCTGGAACACTTGTTAAAAAAAAAAAGACCCGCCCTCTCTTTCGTATCTTCTCATAAACGACAAAAAAGCAATGTCAAGAAACAAGCAAATATTCTATATGCCTAAGAGGAGAAAAATATGAGGAGAGAAAAAAGAAAAGAAAATCTTTCGTCGTTTAGTGCAGAATAGGAGTTGCTAATTACTCAGCAATCCTCAATTCAATGAACAATGAAATAAGGCACTGTTCAGAACAATAACACGAGAAACCCACAGTGCCCATGTGTCAGCGCAACATTTCCTGTACCAAAAGTAAAAAAAACTGCGCGTGTGCATAATTTATCTAAGCTCAGGCGCAGCATAGATAAATTGTCCCAATGATGCCGGAGCTCATAAGGCCATGAATAAATGACAGAAAAGGTCTTGTAAAGCAAGACGAGAAAAGTCAAACTAAATAAGACTAAAAGCAAAGATTAAAAAGCTTAAGTAAAAAACAAATTTGCTCTAAGCGTCCAATCGATAACCCCTATAATTTTCTAAGATATAAATTGTGGGACACCAGCATGGTCTGGTCATCTTTATTTCCTTCGCAGTCTTTACTTTTTCAGGAATGCAGGAAACTCTCCTTTCCCAGTATTTCTTCTCCGCAATCCAACCTTGTAGATCACTTCTCCAATTACTTAGATGAGATAGCAACATCCTTAAAGGCTTCCCCAACACTCATGTCAGGGGAGACAACGGCGATCATTCGCACTTCGTCCTCTACGCCCTGTGGTGCTGCACCTCTTCGATCCCCATCCTGCAGTCCTTGCGCAGAACAGAACAAACCCTACAGTCAGGCGGCAGACTACTTATGGGGCAAATTCCACCTCATAGCACTGCGGCCCTGTTCGAATTTCACTTCTTCTCATCCACGCTCCAGAACTTAAACGGCAGCCATGATCAAACTCCCCAGGAGCTTTGGGCTCAAGCTGAAGGCCTTCCTTGTGGTCTTCTTACTTATCAACTTCGCCGTGTTTTCCATCTACCTTCTTGGAGAGGAGGTCACCTTGACTGAGAGCCTACAATCCTCCAAGGACAAGCTCAGCTTCTCCTTGGCTGAGATCCTAGAAGGATACGGGTCGGGCAATTACCAGAAGACTAAGTTGCTGTCCAGAAACAGAAAGGTGCTCTTACCTGCCAGCTTTGAATTTGACCGTGATGCTCTTAAGCATCACTTACACTCTACTTCGGCCAGACACTGGCGTGTGGAACAAATAAAGCCTTCTGAAAGAATTGAAGTGCCGCCCATTTTCAACGGCAAGTTCACCAAAACCGAGGACGCCAAGCTCTTTAACGCTGCCAAGGAGGTGCCCAAGGACCAGTGCTACCTGGGCATAGGAGAAAAGATTCCCATCTACGCCGACAAGCTCGAAATCATTCCCGGAAACTTCAAGCATATTCTTGAAATCTACCTTGAAGAGTTGGACGACTACAACGATGAGTACAACGAAGATATCGCGCCTATCTTTGCTGACCATGTTCGTGTGGAGCTACAACACGATGTCATTACGCCCTACTGGTTCCGCTTATCCGGATCTTCTGTGTGGCTTAAGGAATATAATGTTCATTTGGTGGTGTCACGTCTCTTATTCACTCATGTGAGGAACAGAGTGAGAAGTGACGTCAGTCTTGCTTTGGCCCAGATTTTCGATAAGGACTGGAAAGAGCTCAATGATGTCAGGTTGGTGTTTCCAACAAACAAAATCGACTCCGCCGATTCGCCCACTTTCCATTCCGATGGCCAGGACTTTTACTCCTACCGGTTCCCAAGATTCATGCCTATTCCCTTCTTCCATGAGTACAAGAAAAAGGGTATGAACTACATGGGTCCTGAGGATCCTAGGATGTTCCTTGTGAAAAACCCTAAGGGTTATGAAGAGCCCATGATTGTGTACAATGCAGACCAGTACAGAATGTGGAAGAACGAGAAGGGCGAGATAGTACCCAGGAAAACAAGAAATATGTTCATGTCGTTCCTTTTTCAGTTGCAAAAGGGCAAGAACGATTTCGAACCCAATGAAAAGGCTGATTACAAATATTTCTGCAGGACCAAGGAATTAATTGCTGCAGGCAAAGGAAGAACGTCGAAAGAGAAAAACTGGACACCCATCGTCAGTGAAAACCAGGAATCCCTTGGTACGGACAGATATGTGTATTTCGCAACACAACTTTCGAATTTGAAGATCATTAAATGTGACCTCTTGACCGACAAAGATGAGTGTGAAATCGATTATGATGCTCCTTCTGCCGTGGGAGCTCTTAGAGGTGGAACGCCTTTCNAGTGTGAAATCGATTATGATGCTCCTTCTGCCGTGGGAGCTCTTAGAGGTGGAACGCCTTTCGTGAATATAAATGCGATTTTGAGAAAGCAGTCCAAATTCAACATCCGGAGATTGATACCAGAAGGAAGAGAAATTTGGGTTTCTATCGCCAGAGCGCATCTCTCGAAATGTGGCTGCAGTGGTAACTTTTATCGACCAAATATTGTTGTGTTGACCAGAGACCAAGTCACATACTTTGATAAGAAGACCAACAGGTTTACTACCAAGAATTTCTGGAAACTCTCTCACGTGTCGTCGTTCTTCGGTATGGGCGCAGAAATAGTGCCCTTCACACCTTATAGGGCTGATTCTATCTGCACGGATACTAACGCATTGATTCCAAATGGAATTGGAACATGGTCCATCAGGGAATTGGACCACAGCCACGGCAAATGGTATGTGGACGATGTAATGACAGTCTTTTTTTCGATATCTGACTACACTGTTGATAAGATCAATATCAAGGGATTGCTACACTCGCTCATGAACACTCGCGATAATTCGTTGTTTATGAACGTGCCGTTAGCTCCAGGAAACAAGAACTTGGACCAGCCGATTTTGAACGCCAAGGGTGAATTGAAGGATCTGCTTCCAGGGTTCACCAACACTAACATTGAATGTGCTCTTGAAGAGAGTAAGCATTTCTGCAAAGCCTACGGCGATGAGCAAAAAGATCATCCCAACGTTTTTGATCCACTTGAGATATCTCAAGCCATGAATGAAATGGAGGACAAATTATATTCGATGGCAGAGTCACTCAAGAAGATTGGATATTAAATGGGTGAGGTTGCGGTTTATGCAAGAGTATCGAGCAGCAATACGTCAAAAGAGGACTCGTAAGCACGCATAGTATTAGCGCAGCGCCTAACTGCGTATCTCTTAGTGCGCGTATCTCCCTAGTGCGTATGAGCCTAAGCGGCTCTTAATTTCATGTGGGATAGGCAGCTCATAACCACTAATAACTGCGCACAGCCTCACACAGCCCCACACATGTGCACTCCCAAAAAAAGGGAGGCGCATTCCCAAAAGGGGTGCACATTTGAAGTGGTGCCAGAAGGATGCCATTTTGCAGTTCTGACCTGAGTCGATCCACCCATATCACATGCCAGACATTGTTGCACAGATGTATCGCCGCTTGTCGTTTGGGAAAGTGTGGATTGACATTCCCGGTGTAATGTTATAGGAAACTTTAAGCATAAGTGATGTAGACTGATTCATAAATAGCCTTGATTAGTCATGATTAGAATAATTGGATATGTAGACTTTCCTTTACGGAGATAGTCAGTATGAGGTCATCATGCCGTTTCAAAATAAAAAAAAAAGGGGAAGTATGTGGATGGGGTCGCACACGTGACCATAACCATATTTGCATGTGAAGCAACTCAGAAATTCCTTCTCCACATTCTCTCCCGTGCGCGTGGACGATCATGTGTGGCAAGAGACATATTCCAATGAATTAGTTTCACTACAATTCGTCGAAGTAATATAATCCAATTTTTTTTTAATGTTTTCGGGAATAGCATCAATTGAAGTTTCGACATTGAGTGACTAGGCAAATAAGTCTAAATTCTCCTTCCGTAGTCTTGTAATTTTTTGCTCCTGCGTAAAATACGTACAAAAGTTCTCGATGACTGCAAAATAAACACCTCTGACACATTTTCGAGCGTCAGTAAGGCTAAAAAAATACTTAGAACAGGGCACGAAGGAAATAATAACCTAGCTTAAAAATACTTACATTGCTTCAGCAAGTGACAAAAGATTAAGAGGACCATCAGAAAAGCCCTTTTAAAGCCACTGGGATTTTTAAGCCTGTTTTGTTTGGGGTAAACCATACTCCACTCTACGGACGTTTGCACATGCAAGTCCGAGATGCCCAACATGCGGAGCCACCAACTAGTATAAGTAGAGGTTCGCCGCTTCACCTTTCTTATCAAGTCAAGCAGGTTTTAAAAATGAGTCTCTATGAGTCATACTACACATCACATTTACTCTACTGGCCTGTCATTATAGTGGGTGGCTTGCTCACGTACTATCTCATCACTAAAGCCACCACTTTATATTTAAGAAGAAGATTCCACGCAGAGAAGGCGCCGTTCATTCCCAACAGTTCTTGGTTTTTTAGTTATGGTGTCCGAAAAATGATGGACTTGAAATCACAAGGCCACTTGGTCGAGTTCTTATGGAACATCTTCAATGGAGACAACGAAAACTATGTTGTTCGAATTGGAGGCCAAGACCTCTTTGTCACGTCGGACCCGGAAAATATCAAGGCCTTGTTGGCCCACCAGTTCAATGATTTTGAACTTGGACTCCGTCATTCCCATTTCAAGCCCTTATTGGGAGATGGTATCTTCACTTTAGACAACACAGGCTGGAAACACTCGCGGGCTCTTTTAAGGCCCAATTTCTCCAGAGAGAAGGTGGCCCATACCATGGCTCTTGAGAAGCATGTGCAGAACTTGTTCAAGCATATCAGAAAGCACCAGGGTCAACCTATGGATCTCCAGGAGTACTTCTACAGGCTCACTGTGGATACTTCCACTGAATTTTTGTTTGGGCATTCTGTTTTTACTCTCGTGGACTCGTCCATTGGCGTCGAAAAGACCGAACGCTTCGAGGGAGAAAACCAATTCTACGAGGCATTCAACTCTGCTCAAGAAACTTGTGCCACAAGGGCATGGCTTCAGAAACTCTATTGGATCTGCAACCCCAAACACTTCAAGGAAGCAAATAAGATTGTCCATAACTTCGCTGATTACTACGTCAACATGGCACTTTCCATGACGCACGATGAACTCGATAAAGCTAGTCAGGACGGATATATCTTCTTATATGAGCTTGTCAAGGAAACGAGAGACCCTAAGCTTCTTCGTGACCAATTGTTGAACATCATGATTGCTGGAAGAGACACCACAGCCGGCTTAATGTCGTTTACCATGTACGAGATGCTGAAAAACCCGGTCATATGGGCCAAGGTCAAGCAAGAGGTGTATGAGAAGTTCGGCAGGGGAGAATCCGCCAGAACCGAAGAAATCACCTTTGAAACATTGAAAAAATGCACATACTTGAAGAACGTCATCTCTGAGGTATTGCGTCTCTACCCTAGTGTCCCCATCAACTACAGATTTGCCAACAAAAACACTACATTGCCTCGCGGAGGTGGTGCCAAAGGAGACAAGCCTGTTTTAATCGAGAAGGGCCAGGGTGTTGGCTATCTTATTTCCGCTACTCACCGTAACGAGAAGTACTACGGCAAAACCGCACATGATTTCTTGCCAGAGCGCTGGGACGACAAGTCCATAAAACCCGGATGGACATACCTTCCATTTAATGGAGGTCCCCGCATTTGCTTGGGGCAACAATTCGCCCTCACTGAGGCTTCTTATATCATCACACGCATTGCTCAGGAATTTCCCAACATATATGACCACGACAAAGAGCCTCAGAACTATCCTCCTCGGATGATCTCTCAGCTCACCAATTCACTTGCTACCGGATGCAACATTGCTTTGGAGTAGATGGAGCTCAAGGCTTGAATGAAGCACCAGCATTGGAATATCTATACCGTATATGCCCTAATATGATTCTATGCACGTACACATATACATCACTAAACGTGGACAAGTTTAGGAATTGTTGCTCTTGCTTAAGTCTGTCAAGGGCAATACATCGCCCGTATGACCGTCTCGTTGTTCAAGCATATTGTCGAAAAAAGTCGTCCTTAACTCTTTCCATCGAGTGGCATATGTCGACAAGGTGACCAAAGTGGCTCCGCTCAGAATCTGTAAGCACCACCACAAGAGAGACGTTGGAAAACGCCCACTATATAGCCACACAACCATAAGATTAATAACGTGGACGGTGACAGCGAAGTCCCAGGCCAACTTGGATCTGCCAACAATAAAAGTCACGAATAAAACGCAAAGAAGGGAATCAAAGAGCCACAAGGCAAAAAGTGTTAGGCCCATGGCGTTTCCTGGCTCCACGAGCTCCCATGAAAAAACCCAGTTGACACTAAAGTCATATCCGTTTAACAGAGCCACCAAGTAGAAGACAATCAATGCCGTTAGGTAATAAAAGCCTTGTAGCGCCAATATCTGCACACTTATACGTAGGGGCGTTAGGGGTGTGCCATTGTCGTTCCCCAAAAACTGGTATCCAGGTGCCATGTTGTGCTTGGTGAGACACGCTACGTGCACGGTCGCTTAGATAGATGTGAGCTCACATGCGCGATCACGTGCTCAATACTAGGTGTTTCTTCTACTTCCTCTAGTACTTCCACTACACTCTAAACGTTCACCAACATATAAAAATTCATTGATTAACTTTCTCCTATATTTATCTTTTCTTGTTCTTCTTGCCTGCCTTAGCATTACGCGACTTGCCCTGGTGCTGGAGGCGCTCCGTCTTGGTCTTCTTGTGTATCCTGTCACTTTCCTTGCGAGCCTCTATTTGTTTTCTCTTCTTGGAGTTAGGCTTGGCCTTATCTTTGGTCAATTCGCCAATGACTTTACTCTTTCTCTTGTCTTTCTCCGACTCGAACCAGGTTCTTTTCGGTTTCGAATAAATGTCCTTCTCATGTTTCAAGAGATTCTCAGCCTTGTTCATCTCCATCTCTGCTGCAAGCATTTGCTTTTCGGCTTGCTCCTCCTCAAGAACTTCATCCACCATGGACATCTTCTGCTGTAACACATTGTACACCTTCTCCACCTCGTCCCACTTCACGGTTCTGCTCACGGCCTTCTGGTTGGAGTCACTTTCGTCCAACGACTTGATGGCAGCCTTGGCAATGTTTCTGTCTGATGCAGCCTCTCCCACCATGGTGATGGATCTTCCCTCTCTGCCAGCTCTCGCGGTTCTTCCGACTCTATGCAAATAAATTTCGTGGGACTTGGGCATATCAAAGTTGATGACCATTTCAATCTTGGGGATATCCAAACCTCTGGCAGCCAAGTCTGTACAGATCAAAACAGACACGGTGAGGTTCTTGAAGTCATTGACATTGCTCAAACGTTGTTCTTGAGTCAAAGATCCGTGCAACTCCGATACTTTCATACCCAACAATCCAAGGATGACTCTCAACCTGTGGGCCGTCTCTTTCTTTGCAACGAACACCACAATTCGGCTCTGCTGCACTGGATCACTCTCCTTCAAAAGCTGGTACAACAAAGCTGGTTTCATATCCTCCTTCTTCCTTATACGGACGAACTCCTGGACTAATTTAGCGGCAGCTGCCTTAGGAGGATCAATCATTATACGCACGGGTTTGTTCAAAGACAACTGGATCAAGTCCTGGATCTTAGTGTTCATGGTAGCAGAGAAAAGCATGGTTTGTCTCTTGTGCTTTGGAATCAACGACAAGATTTCCGTGAGCTCTGCCTGGAAACCTTCCTCCAACATTCTATCGGCTTCATCCAACACCATGATCTCCAAACTGTCAATGGAGAACGATGCCGAGTTCCGGATGTGGTCAATCAATCTACCAGGAGTGGCCACCACGATATCGGGTCTCGTTTTCAACTGCTGCTCTTGCTGTCTTAAATTCAAACCACCCACGGCCAAACCAAAGGTCAAGCTTGAGATGAATCTTCCCAACTTCCTTCCCACATCGCACACCTGAATAGCCAATTCTCTGGTTGGTGTCAACACAATAACCCTGGTTGCAGCAATCTTACTGGGCTTGAAAAGCAATCTTTCAATGATGGGGATCATGTATGCAGCGGTTTTACCGGAACCCGTCACAGCTCCTGCAACGATGTCTTTACCCAAAAGGGCCATAGGAATAGATGCCACCTGAATGGGCGATGGTTTGACGTAGTTGAGTTCTGACAATCCCTTCAACACGGGACGAGAGAGATCCAAATCTCTGAATGTCTTGCTGGTGTCTTCGGTTTTGTCAGCCTGCTCATAAAACTCAGCAATGGCTTCTGCGGAGTCTGCATCGTCTTCCGATTCGTTTCCTTCTTCACCTTCGCTTTCGGAACCTTCGCCTTGTTTTTTATTACCTTTGCCAGAATCCGCTTTCTTCTCTTCCTCTTCCTCCTCCTTCTCCTCTTCTTCTTCCTCTTCCTCTGCCTCTTGTGTGGTTACCTCGGCTCCCATTCCAAAACCGTCCATGGCAAGCTCATCATCGTCTTCATTATCGACATTGTCACCTTCGTCTTCCTCATCTTCCTCATCGTCCTCTTCTTCATCTTCTTCGTCTTCATCCTCATCTTCGCTTTCATTTTTTTCTTTGGAGCCTTCAACTAATCCAGTCAAACCACCCTTTCTCCGTAAGATATCGTCCAAATTGACATTCTTCTTCTTGGAAGCATTGTCGTCTTCGGTGACACGGAACTCCCATCCGTCTGCTGTGACTGTGGACTCGAAACCATCTAAGGAAAACTGGAAGTCGGGGTTGATTTCCTTGTTATTTCGCTCCTTGTTGGAGTTGAATTCTGCATCGGAGTCACTACCAACATCATTTTTATCGACTTCGGAATCACTGTTCAATGTCAAAACCAAGTCTTCCTTAACTGCCTTCCTGCTTTTTTTTGCCATGGTTGAAGTTTAGCGGCTGCGATGCTACCGATGAGATGATGGTTTTTTTGAAGCGATGTCGCAGACTGCACACAGCACACCTACTTTCGTTGGTCCGATTTTAGTTATATTGTAATTGAAACTATGTAGCATACTCTATCTGAAGTAAAAGTTGTTCAGAACGTTCGACAATTCGTAGATGTCGTAGTACTCATCTCCATCACTGTCTTCTCCCTCGTTTCCGGAGGGTGCAACCTCAGCGTAAGCCTCACCCTCCAAAACAAGCAACTGCGTATTCTTCCTGATCTCCTTAAGCGACTTTAACTGGTGAGTTGTTTCAGCTGATAGCTGCTTTTGGTCGGTGTGACCCTGTAACATCTTTAAGCCATCAAGCCACACAGCCTTCTTGTCCTCTGAGTTGGTGTAGAAACTGATGAGCGTTTTGCCCAGTCTGTCGTACAAAATGATTTTCTCGTAGGAGATGGTTCCTTTGACGGAAATCAAAGAATCATTCTTGAGTTTGTCCTGGGCACCTATCAGGTCCCCGATTTTGATCGAGTCGAATTTGGCAATATCTTTCAAGGCAATTGATTGTGACTCCATTTCTTCGAGCGTAGGCCTGATAACAACCACGTCACTGAACTCTTTGTAATGAAGGTACTTTCTGTTTGGACTCAAGATGATGAAGTAGAAGTTTGGCCCATCTGTCTTTTTGATTTTGGAATTGAACAATTTGGTGGCATGCTTCTCAGTGTGCACCCAAGATCCCTTCAAAAGCTGCATGACTCTCTGCTCACACACGAAATCACTGACCTCGCTGGCCAAGGTTCTGTCGAATTCAGGGAATCTAGGGTTCCATTTCTTAGCATGTGCAGTTTTCAACCCATTGAACTGAACACGTCTGATCTCTTCACAAGACTTGACCGTGAACTTTTCCAATTCCTCTTCAATGTTGTTGTTAGTCTGCAAATTGGCTTCCAAAGAGTCGATGTTGCTTCTAAGTAAATCAATAATTCCCGAAATGTCACGCGAGTTCTCCAAATTGGAGTTGGTTTCTTGCCACAAGCACAAACACAAGTTCATTGAGTAGTAGATCATTAACTCCCATGAAAGAATGTGACTTTTCAAGCGGGGGTAAGCCTTGTAGTTTTGAAAGATCTTAAGCCAAAGATCAGTGCACTCAGAGATGAAGAGAAACATGGGGAAAGTTCTGTTGTGATCACTCATGATCAATTCCTCGTGGAACTTCTTCTTGAATGTCATGTTAGGGTCCTTCAAAAACACCTTCAAGTCCATGGCAAGCAAGATAGTAAAGTTCTCGGCAACAAAGTTTTTGGGATTGGAGGTGAAACCTGCCTTCACGTACTCTTCGGTGGAAGCAGGCGTACCAAACTCGTTCAAAGCAACATCCAAGAAGACGAACAAGTTAGTAAGCATGACCTGATGCGATACCATGGTCATGTTAAACCTGGTCTTTGCAAGGTACTCGTTAAGCCTGAAGTACGAGCTCTCAAGGTGGGAGATAGATTCGAGGATCTGGGGATCGTTCGTCTCAATCAAGTTTCCTATCGTGGAGAAGAACTTGACGTGCTTGAGACGACCACTCAAGGTAATGATGCGGTCGAAGTTGAACTGCAAGGCCTTGTCGATCAAGTCAGTCACCAATCTGATCGAGTTCAAGAGAATCTTGGTGTCAGAAACGTAGAGTTTGGCAGTGATCACGTCGATGGTGTCCAAATAAGTTACCAAGCTCTGGTACAAGGGCAAGTGGATATCAATAGAGGAGTCACCATATCCTGGCGGGTAAGGCCCACCGGCAATAGAGATTACAGCGATCTTCAAAATGGCCTTGTAAGTCTCGGTGGACATTTTGGGAGATACAATCGAGAACAAGGAGTTGAACAAGCCCTCATCCAAGATGTTGGTGTACTCTGGAGACACGGCCACAGAGCCGGGAGAGGACACACAGTCCAACAATTTGGCGAGCACAACAATGGAGTTGACCTTCTCCTGCTTGTCCTTACCCAAGATGTTGTTCTTGAGAATGTAGGAGTAGTTGATGGCAGTCGCATCGTCGAGGTTCGACCTGGAGATGTTGGCCTTACTCAAGAGATCATTAAGCTTATGATTGATTGTCCGTGAAGACTCCGACATGATGGGATGCGGGGACGCTGGTATAAATAGGCGGGAGACAACAAGGATTGGTCAGAAGGTGGAGTGTGCTAAGGATAATGCTTAACGGCACGAAGGGCGACTGGCACTGGGTTGTCTGGGGGAAGTGGGGCGACGAGAGGAAGTTGAACAGGTGTTCTTCTAGATAATGGAAGTGGTGGCGACAGGAGAAAAGGTATGTAGTTGACGGAAGAGACTTCGCAAAATACGAGCATGGGGGTGGGCGCTTTTAGTTAAAGGTGGTACAGCGGATGGATGCGCCGCGGCACTTGAGTGCACGAAAAACGACCTCCTCGAATGCTATCTAATGAGTGACAAGAATGCACCAAAATTTTCTGGGCGTTTAATCTAGCCCGTTAATTAAAGCCGTTTCAAGTGTTCTGCTTCCTATAGGTCAATGGCGATCCTCATGGAAATAAAAATAAAATAATTACCATTTAGACTACTGGCGGCCACGCTGGGGCTGGCGGCCTGCACCAAGTCTGCACATGTGGCAATATTATTCCGCACTTTTCGCTTCATTTAGAATAAAGAGACGGTGAAAGAATGTCGCCTGAGGGAAAAGTTTGCATACGCGCCGGCGCCTTGCATGGAACAACCACTGTTTATGCTTCTGCTATGCCGTCAATGCGCCAGCCCATGTGCCCTGCAGTCTCTGAGGCTCCTCGGGCTTGCATACTGGGACGTGGACTCAGCCGACTGTAGGCCATGGGATCTATCGGATGTGCCTAGGCTGGCCGTTTCGCACAGCCAATTTGTCGGCTGATGCACAATCAGCACATAAGCAGAAGTACATCGGACACTCGGATATCGAGTCGGCACGTCTCGGATGACAGGTGACATTCGAAAGCATACCTTTCGCGCTAGAAACTGGTGTTCTTTGGTACCACTGAAACTTTCATTCATCCATTGTGTAAATGGGCTGAGCAATATAATTTAACCGGTCGCACCCCTAACTCGGACCCGGTTCAAGAAGCCTGGGGAAAAATATTGGAGGCTGGAGAACAGAGTCAATGAAACTTCTCTGGGTCCAGCGGAAATAATAAGGCTGTGCCTTGTGCGGAGTTAAGTTGGGGGAGTTCTGGAATTGGGAAAGTGAATGAAAACCAAGTATGAGGTTATGAATCGAGTGATAACATGTAGAGAGAGTCCTGTGACATTGACTATAAAATGAGCATGAATTGAGTATAATTGAGTATAATTGAGTATAATTGAGTATAATTGAGTATAATTGAGTATAATTGAGTATGAGTGAGTATGAATAGAGTATGAATAGAGTATGAATAGAGTATGAATAGAGTATGGACTGACTTTGAACAAGACTGAGTATGAATGGCGTAAATTAAGTTTTGACTGAGTATCAGTTAAGCTTCGATAAAGTATGCGAAACAGGCAATGAAACTTAGCGGTTAAGCGCATCTAGAGCCTATTTGGTGAACGTGAATAGTGCCTTGTATGAGTGCCAGAATGTAACCTGGTTGACTGCAGTAAATGAGAGCGATACAGTCCGGGAAGTGTAAATGCAGCGCAGAATCTGATAATCTGATGCATGTATCTTCTACAAAAGGCAACAATAGTTCTGAAAGTGAAAAATTCTTATTATTCAGCTACAAAAACCTATCGTGCCACCAATGACAATGCATGAACAAATAAAGTTGTAGTGATTACAAGGGATGTAGTAGTGATGTCCAGTGACGTGTAGTGACGTGTAGAGACAGGGGGTGCGTAGTAATGATTTGCGGTGCGACAAGCTAATAGTGCAACGCTAATAGTAGACCACTAATAGTGTGCGACAGCTACTGGTGTGCGACGTGGCTCAATCTATGTCAAGGTTCGCAGCTCACTGAACATCACAAATCTACCTACACCATGTTGGATTTTTCAAAGGTATGTCTACACCCACACCCCACTCAACACCGTCTACTAACGTGTAAGTCTTTGTCATTCTTGGACAACTCCTCCATTGAATGGAAGTCCGTGGTCACGTCGCTTTTAATTGGAAAGTACGTCTTTGAGACCTACATCGATTATAGACAATACCAGGTATTCCGCAACACAAAGCCCCCCGCCTCCATTGAAAAAGAGGTCACTCAGGATGTTTTTTTGAAGTCGCAGGAGTACTCCAGAGCAAAGGCCAGATTCTGTTTCTTCTCCAATGCTGTTGAGATCATTAAGGAGATTGCTGTCATCAAGTATGACATTTTGCCTTACTTGTGGAATTACACCAGCTCGCTTGCCTTTTCCTTGTCCAGAGTCGCCTATATTGGTCGTTTCTTTGGCTCTTCCGTCATGTCCCAAAGTATCTTGTTTTTCGCCGTCACCACTGTTCTTTCTACCATTGAGTCGTTGCCCTTTTCCTACTACCAGAACTTTGTTTTGGAGGAGAAGTACGGTTTCAACAAGTTGACCTTGAAAGTCTGGATTCTCGATTCAATTAAGTCGCTTGCCTTGACCGTTTTCTTGGGCTCGCCTTTCGTGTACGGATTCTTGAAGATCATCGACCACTTCGGAGTGCAATTTGTTTCCTATGCTTGTGTTTTCGTGTTGGTGGCCCAGCTCTTTTTCATGACTGTGATTCCAACTTTGATCATGCCTTTGTTCTACAAGTTCACTGCCCTTGAAGAGGGCGAATTGAAGACAGAAATCGAGGCCTTGGCCAAGAGAAACAACTTCCCTCTCACGCAATTGTTCGTGATTGATGGTTCCAAGAGAAGTGCCCACTCCAATGCATTCTTTGTCGGTTTGCCATGGAGCAAGAAAATCGTTCTCTATGATACTTTGATTGAGCACAACACTACTGAACAGACGGTGGCCGTTTTGGCACATGAAATCGGCCACTGGAAATTGAACCATTTGCCACAAATGTTGCTTGCTACTCAATTCAACGTCGCCTCCACGTTCATTTTGTTCTCGGCCTTCCTTGAGAACAAGTCCCTTTTCCACTCATTCGGCTTCTACCAGACTTACCCTGCATTCATTGCCTTCACCTTGTATTCATACGTGAGCTCTCCTGTCAACTGCATCACACAATTTGGAATGAATATCTTGTCAAGAAAGAACGAGTTCCAGGCAGATGAATTTGCAAAGAAACAGGGGTACACTAATGACTTGGCAGCCTCTTTGATCAAACTCTCCACCAAGAACTTGAGCTCCTTGAATACCGACTGGTTGTATTCTGCTTACAACCACTCGCATCCAATTTTGGCTGACAGATTGAATGCCCTTGGCTACGTCTCCAAGGAGAAGATAGGAAACGTCAAGTTGGATATTGAAAAGAAGGATTAAGGCGCGTGAAGTGTTCTTCATAGGAAGATTAATGGTTTCTTCATTGTGAGATTAATGATTTTTTTTATGCTATGGTTCTATGATTGCCTTATGACTGAGTAGAAGAGCGAAAGCTTCGAATGAACTCCTGGCCCTTACGACCGGCCCTTTCCATACTTATTATTGTACATCTCGTAGGTCTCCCTCATTTGAGCGTAGATCAAATGGGTTTTTCCAATGTAGTGATCGGCCAACCTCCGGTCACTGTCAAGTCTAGATAAGTAAGCACCGCATACCTCACAAACCTGGAGTTTCTGCTGTGCTGATTGACCCACATTCTCTGCAATCACTCTTACCTGTTCAGCTGCCACTTCTCTCTGTTTGATGACACTTTCTAGCAAAGTGCTATGCTCAAGAGACTTCTGGATCTCGTTGGCGTCCGCGAGGTACTGGACTTCCGATGTCATGAGACCAATTTTCGTGTCTAGAAGCTCCAAGTCCTTAGTCACAGAGGCTATTTTGGCCTGCTCAGCTGGAGTATGCTCTAGCCTTTTGAGGGCGGTTGCTATGTTGAAGTCGATTTCGTCAATGTGTCTGCGTAGGATTCGTAAGTACTCTATTTCGAACTGAGGGAACGTTTCGCCCTTGTTTTTAGTCCTGTATTCGTACTCTAGTTTATGCTTTTCTAGATGTAGCGAAGGGCATTTGCCCATATCAAGTTTTGTTCCTGCAAACAAGTCGTACGGACAACTTCCGACGAGAAACGCCTTGCAAACACGAGGGTTGGTCATTTCAACCTCTCGCCGCTTCACTTGGGGCGATATGAGGGCATCTCGCCCCATGAGCTGCTCTAGAAGTAGTCTTTGTTCATTTGCCATTTTCGGGTGTAGATAATTATGCTTTCTATAAAAATCTAGCTGCTGATTCTATGGAATGACCTGAACTCTAATCCTGGGGTGGAGAGAGTGATGGGACATGTTGCGCGATCCAATAATGCCTGCACATTGAAGAAAAGTACATGCACGTGATCTGGAGTGGGTTTGAATGTTTGGATTTTATCATCGTAATCCTAATTATTCTCAATTAGAGTAAAGTTATTGAATTCTCAATGTACTTCAAAAGATAGTCCCCCAATTCCCTGCAGAAGAAATTATGAATCCTTGTTTTTCATGTGCACCCGTGTTGATTAGTCTTGCATTACGAGTATCCAGCTGTTACATAGGTTAAAAGCCAGCCATCCACTCCAAGTGGTCTAAAAATTCACTTGTTTGGATAATTGGCCTGTACATCATTCGCTGTCCTGTATAGCTTGTATGGAAGACTATTGTGTTTAGAGTAGGTGGCTCGCATCTCATACATTCTATGTGCGTATTAGCCAGGACGTGGGTAATGAAGACAAATCCGAGTTTGCGGAGTTAGATGCTTCAGCTGGTCCGATGAGAGTTGAGTTGACTAAGCTAGGTAGCACTGGTTTGTTTTGTTTTGTTTTGTTTTGGCACAATTTCCAATAGAGTGTTTATGTGAAGTATCCTCATATTCCATGGTGGTTAGAGTAAGGCTGCCTCTAAGAAAGCTCCCGTACCCACAATGGAGGACCATACGTATCGAGTTCCAGACCCACCAAACCTTTTTCAATAGTCCATTATAATAATCACCATTATAATGCAGGAGGGTTGTTTTTAAGTATTTAATGTTTAGGGTTCAATTTCAAGGTTTACTCTGGAACGACCAACTCTAATTGTCCTGGAGATGTTATAGTTTGTTCCGTGTCGCACCTTAGAGCAATTGAATGCGCACACAGGTTCTTCGATACAAATCCATGTCTTATGAATCTCATTTGTCTATGGTCACACGGTTATGGGCCTTCAGATACCGGTCATATCTAGTAAATAGAAAGAATGTGTAACTTGTTGTGACCTGTAAAAGCACATTGAAAGATTTGAAAAGATTTGACGACACAAAAGTTTGAATTCGCGGCTGTCCTATTTGTTGAACTTGTGGGACATGTGACATGTGTTGGAACACGCGACATGTGACTGATGAACTTGAGACCAGTACATGTGCAGGTACTGCATGCTCATGCCAAGCAATTCAGATGAAACAATGTTGGGTATTGTTGAAGAAGAGACAAAGGTAGAGCTAGGGCTCTATG
>NKZO01002009.1:0-18279 GCA_002370185.1 Metschnikowia sp. 01-655c1
GACCAAAGAGCTACACCAAATGGTTCACGGGCCCCTATAAACCGTATGTCTTATGGCAGACATGCATCCAACAATGATAATCACGGCGGAAAAAAATAGCCATGACCAAAGAATAGCCAGTGGTGGAATTCAAGGCAGATGACTTTTCACGAAGCTTGAGAAAGCTATTTGGGGTGGATTGAGATTTTACTGTTCATACTGTTTTTCTACATCAATGCATTTCAAGGTATTTAATGGACTTTTGCAGTACTGCTTGTTCTAAGTACTATATCATTCAATGGGTTCAAGCCTTCGAGTTCTAAAGGTATGTTATTGGTAGGTGCCATGAACCCTGCAACCATGCCCTAGGCCATTTCAAGAGCAAACTCCAAACCCAGGCTCCAAACCCAGGCTCCAAACCCAGGCTCCAAACCCAGGCTCCAAGCCCACACTTCAGACTTCAGACCCCAAATCCAAACTCTAAACTCCACCTAAGTCCTCCCCATTCTTCCTCCAGTCATCTTTGTTGGTGTAGCTTGAAAGATGGGTCAAAATTCTAAGCATTGCGTCCACCAGCGTCCACCAATTGATTTGTGAAGATGTCATAGTGCTCCACATGCGTCGTTCGAATTCTATATTTGATGCTATGAAGTTGTTCGAGGTATAAAGTGATTGATTTCCCGGGTTACAATGCGTTTATGGACGAATACACGTCCTCTGCTTCCAACTCGTTCACGTGAACTTGGTGTCCTCTGCTTCCAACTCATCCACGTGAACTTGGTGTCCTCCCCTTCCAACTCATCCATGTGAGCTTGGCGTTCTCAAAATGTCTTAGACTGTTTTTCTTTTTTTTGTTTTTCGGGAATCGACCCGAAAGCTAATTTTCCTAAGGACATGAGGCAGAGGTGCTTAACGTCCTCATCACTAATTAAAGGACGGAAGGTGAGAAATCGCTTCACATGGTTTACTCTGCCTTTCTTTGAATAGTTATATAAGTAGCTCAGATTCTTCCTTTTGAGAAATCATCAACGAATACAGATAACTTAGTACTAAACGTTATAACAAGAATCTAACACTGTACTTGTATATACTGACTACTATATACTGTACTAATATATACTGTACTACTATATACTGTACTAGTATATACTGTACTAATATATACTGTATTAATATATACTGACTACTATATACTGTATTAATATATACTGACTACTATATACTGTACTACTATATACTGTACTAATATATACTGTACTAATATATACTGTACTACTATATACTGTACTAATATATACCATAGTCTAGTGTACTACACACTGCTCCACTCTTCGATACTCTACTCCACTCTACTCTACAATCTGGCCTACTCCACCATACAATAGTCTATTACACTATACAACGGTCGTTAGAACCGCCATGGGTAGGGTTCAAGACGGATTGTTCCATCTCTTCGCTTCCTTGGTTCAATTCAAACTTGGGGATTTGTGGGACCACCTCCCGATAAGTTAAGCAATTGTTCAATATAAAGTTCCACACTAATACTTATTACACTAATTATAATACAAATAGGCTCTTAAGTAGAATATTCTTTAGGATTGATATTGGTCCAGCGGATCAACCACACCATCGTCTCGAGACGCTTTGTGACCTCCTCAAGTCTGCCAGATAGAGATATTTCTCCTCTGTCAAAAGCGAGGGTTTGTTTGATGTAGTGGGGCATCTCCTATTTTTATATGTAGAGTAGTGAGTAGTGTAGTGTAGTGTAGTGTAGTGTAGTGGGAATCAGACAAGGTCACCAAGAATCTAAAAGGGTAATTGTCAGAAAGAGAAGTGTATTGTCGAAAGTAGAATGTGTGTAAAGAGAAGAAGTGTGTTGTCGAAAGTAGAATGTGTGTCAAGAGAAGAAGTGTGTTGTCGAAAGTAGAATGTAAGTGTGATTGTCAGAAGGAAAAATCTAAGAAGTGGAGTATGAGCCCTGTTTCTGGAATCGTTGAGCCAAAAGGTCCATGAGCAGGGCTCATAACGTGCAATTTATCAACAGAAAATACTTCCAGGCTTCATATTGGCGAAAAAGAGTACTGTCTTAAAATCTAACTGGAAGAAGCTCTTGAGCTGAAAGCATTACACAGGTACAGCTCTCAGAGACAAATCAGCATTCTAAATCTTCTGGATTTAGGATGACCCAAGAATGTTCCATAAATATATAAAAAGATCTATCAAATCCTTCAGATATACTTTCATTATCATACATCGTATTGAAATGTATTAATGTTCTGGTGACCAACACAGACCTAATCCTCTACTGTTGTGCAAGGCATATTTCATAATAGAAGTCCTATTTCTTTCTACAACTCAAGTGTCAATCAATTCACTAACCTAACAACAGTTGAAGCTATATCAGAAGAACAGAACAATAAAGATGTGGTGTGACAATGAGAATATTGTTAATCAGATAAACCATTATATCAAATAAATATTAAGACTATATTAGCATATAGTGGTTTATTAAATTTTGGATATATATATAATACAATATAAAATTTTGGAAATATATAATACAATATTAAATTTTGGATATATATATAATACAATATAAAATTTTGGATATATATATAATACAATATATAACACATATAAATAAATGAGGATTAATGTTTTACATAAATAACTACATTATGGTATTAGTAGAAATATACAATGATAAAATTATATTAATATTAAATATCATATGGTAATTGTTATGTTCTTTAATACATTTATGCCTTACTAATACTTTGCTCGTTGATGGTTCCTCAAGAGAGAAACCGAAGTGGTTTATATAACTTTGAGAGAAACGTGTCACCGGAAAACTCTCCAGTAGAACAATGGTAGGGATTGGTCTTACAGCAGTAGTGTGTACTGTAGTATAGTATGTCTGTAGTATAGTATGTCTGTAGTATAGTATGTCTGTAGTATAGTATGTCTGTAGTATAGTATGTCTGTAGTATAGTATGTAGTACTTCAGTCTATACTCCAGTATCCTGGTACTTTCGTATAGAGTGTAGGGGTGCAGGATTACTATAGTGTACAATTTTATACCAATTCTCTATTTTATACACAATCAGTATGAATTTTTCTTTTTCAGGTACCTCATAATTTTTTTTCTGTGAAATTGTGGTGAATACGAGGAATTACAAATGAGCCACTTTTAAAAGGACAAAAAACATGAGTAAAATAAGAGTCAGAAAAAATACTTGGGAGTTTCTTTTTGATCTCACAGTTTTAAAGCCATTGACACATTTTTTTTAAAATTTCTCCAAAGATTCCGGTAGTGTTGTGGTCCCAATACCATATCTCTATGGTGTATCGCATGCGCATACAGTGTTTTCGAAAGAGGACCATCGTGGTACTTTGTGCAGCGATGGGACACGGCATTTGGAATGGTCATTGTTACGATAGTCCAGAGTAGGCTTCATGAATCCTGTATAGGCAGGCCCTGCCTATCGTGGATCTAACAGTAATATCATTAAAGATGTATAAATATAAAAGTTTTACCCGTAGGATGCTACGGGCTATATAATATTCTGATAAGTTTAGTGTATTAAATGTGGTGTATTAAATGGAGTGAAGTAAATGTAGTGTAGAAAATGCGGTGTATTAAATGGAAGGTATAGCTGATAATAAGTTAGTTATAACAGTTGCCAATATTTAAATATTATTTACCCTCTTAAAAATAAGAGTTTAAATACAAAAGATACTAAAAATCATAGTATATATGGAGAATATTTATTATAGAGTTTATTTTAAAGGATTAATTGAAGAATTAATTATTATAACAAAAAATTATAAAGCCCGCAGCTTAGCTGCGGGCGGAAGATATATATAAGATAATATTGATTTTTTTTATTTTTTTTTATAAGATTCGGTAAAATAGGGTATATTATAAATTAAAGATCTATACTTTAAATAAATAGATTAGGATATAGTCCAGTCAATACAGAGATATATTGAGAAAAAATAGAATGCTCAGTATCTAATCCAACAATTCAAAGATTCTTTGCTTTACATTTCTTATTGTGGTGTATTAAATGGAGTGTAGAAAATGTGGTGTATTAAATAGAGTGTAGAAAATGTAGTTTAGTAAATGTAGTTTAGTAAATATAGTATATAAAATGTAGTGTATTAAATGCGGTGTATTAAATGGAGTGTAGAAAATGTGGTGTATTAAATGGAGTGTAGAAAATGTAGTTTAGTAAATGTAGTGTACAAAATGTAGTGTAGAAAATGTAGTGAAGTAAACGGTGTATTAAATGCAGTGTACAGTCTTTTTCACAACTATTCAAACCACACTAGCAAAATTAAACAAACCAATAATTCAAAAAGTTTAGTACCATTTGCACAGTCATTAAACCAAATGGCGTAATGCTTCACATCAACTTTCATTAGAATTCAATATCCTGAAATCTTACATCTGGAGGATTGCCTCATATTCATTTTATTTGGAAGTCTACAGTTTCAATCAAGGGTCAAGACGGACGGAACTGAACTGGAAGGGGTACGAAACTTTTGAATCATTGGTTTGTTTAATTGTGCTTGTGTGGTTTGAATCGTTTTACTGCGGTGGTTTGAATAGTTCTGAAAAACAATGTATAGTACTCTAGTGCAGTAGAAAAAGTTCCCTAGTAGAGTACTACTATAGCAGTAGTGGTATCTGTATTAGCAGTAGTATATGTAGTGGTAGAAGTAGTATATTTAGTGGTAGAAGTAGTGGTATCTGTATTAGCAGTAGTATATGTAGTGATAGAAGTAGTATATTTAGTGGTAGAAGTAGTATATGTAGTGGTAGAAGTAGTATATGTAGTGGTAGAAGTAGTATATTTAGTGGTAGAAGTAGTATATGTAGTGGTAGAAGTACGCTACCAGTAGTAGAGTAGTAGTTAGTGGATAATGATAGTTGGCCACTCCGATGAATAGTTCGCTACTCCGTAACCGGTGGTTTGTACGACTTGGCCCTAGGTGCCTTTCTCAGAAACCTCTGTACCACATGTGGACTTAACGAGGTGCTGTGCCCGGGTCACCAGGGACACATCGAGTTGCCGGTGCCAGTTTACAATCCACTTATTTCAACCAAATGTACGTTTTCTTGCCCCTGGCTTGTATAATTTTCCATTTTCCATGCACAGTATTTACAATTTAGACATTGCCATTTTTAATATATATACAATTTAGACATTTGCATACTTAATATATATACAATTTAGACATTTGCATACTTAATATATATACAATTTAGACATTTCTATACTAAATATATATACAATTTAGAAATTTCCGTTCTTAATATATATACAATTTAGACATTTCCATACTTGATATATACAATTTATACATGAATCATGCACAAAATATACAATTTTACATCAAGTGGAATTAACGAGTGATACGTAATTTATTTTGCACACATAACCATGGTGCATTAAATCTTCATATCTCATACATAGTAAATAGACACTCTAGTCTATACTCCATACTCTACTACTCCATCCTATTACTACTATTAATATTTTATTATTATATCTTACATATTTTAATTTTTTATTATCTAAAAATATATCTAAAAGGTCTAATACAATATTTGAAATATCTTATATTTGTTCTAATACCTTCTAGAACTAAAAATAAAAAAAAAAATTTTAAAAAAAAGTTACATCTATAGTAGGACATTCTAAATCATATTTTATTTATGATATACAATTTAAATTCTTTTCTTTTACTTTAAATACTTAACTTTTGAATTTGATTCATTCACTAAAAGGGCTAATCTAGATAAAGTTACCCTTATCCATTCGCCTCCAAACCGTACGTGCAACTTTCACTGCATACGGCTTTCCATAAATAAATATCCTCTTTTTAACTTGGGCCAAATAATGTTTAATTGCTAAAATTCCTAAATTCAATTTTTTTCATAAAATGATTTACATTAATAACCCCCGAAGCGGGGGATTATATACTCCGTGGGAGTTAATTTAGGGATATTTATTATCGTTTAAATAATAATTCCATACTCGACTACTCCATTCTCTACTACTTCACACTACTTGTTCACACTCTATTCTAACTGTTACTCATACAATACCTCCGATACTGCTGCCCTATCGAAAAGTGACAATACTGAGTCTAGTGACATTTTATACATAGTCCACGTGCAATCAGACAACCCATACCCGGTCACATTTTGGGTAAGTAGTGAGTAGTTAGCCCTGTATATTCTATTACATTGTGTATCTTTGACTCATGGTATTGTAGACTTGAAAGATAGTATATTGTAGAGTAGTATAGTGTAGAGTAGTATAGTGTAGAGTAGTATAGTGTAGAGTAGTATAGTGTAGAGTAGTATAGTGTAGAGTAGTATAGTGTAGAGGAGTGCTAGGAATGAGTAGTAGTGCTGGGAGTGAGTAGTGAATGAGTGGTAGTAACATCNGAGTGCTAGGAATGAGTAGTAGTGCTGGGAGTGAGTAGTGAATGAGTGGTAGTAACATCTGGTCTATTGAGGAGTCAAAGAACGTGTACTGTGTACTATAGTATATAGACTGGTGGCATGTCTATAGTGTGGTAAGCAATGTATGTTCATGGATTGGATTGAAATGCCTGATAGACTTGACTTCTTTGTAATGAATCATGGAGACGAATGGTTATACTCCATAGCTTGGTATGTACATATAGTTGATATGGGTACCATCCATTCTCCCAAGTCCTTCCGGGTTTGTTTTTTGGATCAGTCCTGGCATAGTTCCATTCCAGGTTAGTCCCATTGAAGATTAGTTTTCTAAGAAAGTCCTATTCCAGGTTAGTTTATTCCAGGATACTCCTTCTGGACAGTCCTTCTGTGTAGTCCTGGAATAGTCCTGAACTAGTCCTGAACTAGTCCTGAAATAGTCCTTCTGGGTGAGTCCTTCTGGGATAGCCTTTTTGATCTGGGAAAAAGGCCGTCTCAAAAAGGGGTCTCTTAAAAGAACCTCTAGCTATCTGGACTTGTAGCTGTCTGGACTCACAATCCATCTTGAAAGAGCTTTTTCCCGATCTCGTAGGACGATATCATGATGGCACACGAAGGGGCGATCTTCAACACTCGGGGTGCAAAGCCTTTATACAAGGCACCGATGCCCTCGTCCACACGGATGCGCCAGAGAAACTGGAACATGGACGGCCGGGCTTTTTTCGTCTCCAGACTAGCAATCTGGAGTCGTGTCTTGCCCACATCAAATGGATTGGTGAAGAACGCTGCCACCACTCCTCCCAATGAGCCCAGGCAAAAACTGGCCGTAAACACCTTCCAGTCCTCCTGTTCCAGCCGGTTAAAGTCCACATCAAGAGCACGGCTGAACCGGGCTTTGAACGACTCGTAGCACATCCAGTAGATTCCCAGAAACGGCACGTCTCGCCACAACGTGATCTGGAGCCCGGTGAACATGGACCCAAAGCCATTTTTCCGGAACGCCTGCGCCGAGTCTCTTAGTAGCGACTTGAAGATCTTGTGCTTGGGGTCAGAGGCCGAATTGGGAACCGATTGAAACCGCGTCTTGAGGAGCTCAATCGGAGACACCACCGTGGCAGACATCATACGTGCAAGCAGCCCACAAACCAAGGGGTTGATGGCGTGGTCGGTGATGGGCGAGAGTTCCTTGATGTACTCGTAGCCGGTGAAATAGATGATGTTGGAGGGCACTGCCATTAGTAGAGTCAACGAGAGGCCTCTCCAGAGCGTGGCAAGGCCTTCGTTTCGGCCAATCACCATCATTCCTTGAAACGTGGACGTGATTTTGGGACAATCTCGGGCGGTTTCACAGAACTGCTGAGTGTTCCAAAACACCCGGGGAATGTCTTTTGCTATACTTTGGCTGATTTTTGGGGGAATAGCACTATTTTTGGCCAGGATTGCACCATTTCGTAAGATATTTCCGAGACTTTCACCGTTTTTCATTGGAAATTGCCCGTTTTTAGCCGAAATTTCCCCATTTTTCACTGGAAATTGCCCATTTTTTACCGGAATTTCACCAAATCCTTTAGTTTTTTCCCGGATTTCACCAAATCCAGTAGTTTTCCCCTGAATTTCACTAAATTCCTTGGGGTTTCCCCGAATTTCCATCTTTTCAGGCTTATTTCCCTGACAACAATCATTCATGACCTCCTGCTGATGAATTCGGATCCTCACCACATCAAACGGCGTGACAGCAAACGACGTGACAAGCAGTCCCAGACACGCCGAAAGCATCCGTTGGCCAATGGTAATTTCACGCAACTTTGGCGTCGGCAGCTCATGCTCATCCTCTATGGCCGCAGCAAGCTCGGAAGAAAGCGACATGATTAGCTGACGAGGGGTGTATGCAGGAAAGGAGATAATGCAGAGTCTTTGCTCCCTTTTTTTCCGTGAATTTTGGCGCTGGTTTGGCGGAGCGGTTGCGGAGTCTAAGCTAATCTTCTACGCTTTGGTGGTGCTTGTCATAAATGTCTTAGTCTTCGCGCGGTACTGCAGATAAGCCCAACTCCACTAGCCTCCAGATCCACCATGACATCATTACATCATTTGGGAATGGGGATCTGGTCTACGACGACTAGGCTAGAAAAGGGTCACATGTAGTGAAATCAGAAACCAGAACCAGTCTTCAAACCAGTCTTTAAACCAGTCACGAAGTATGATAGACTAGTATTATATCATAGTCATATGGTACTCATCATCAGATCTAATACCCATCAGATCTAATACCCATCAGATCTAATACCCATCATCAGATCTAATCTTGTTGTGTTCGAGTACCCTCTTAGTATTCTTCACCATATGAGTCATCCAGAACTCCAGTACTCTCCATTGTGTCATCCACTAGTGAGCTCTGATGTTGAGTGTCCTGTAGTACCCACAATAACTATATCCAAAGTCCTCACCATGAATATTCAGGCCACCATGTAGCGTCACCATCTTATACTCTCCATAGTCAGAGTCTTCATCTGTCCATAATCAGAACCATAAGGTGCCCATAACCAGAACCATATGATACCCATAATCAGAGGGCTATGATCAGAGGACCATAATCAGAGGACCATAATCAGAGGACCATGATCAAATCAAACGCGAATCTGTCTTGATAAAATCCCACATATTGCCAGTCGGTTCTATTTGGCATGAAAGCTTAGTCGTTTTCCAAGGAAAACTCGATTGAAACTGCCAATAGGTCTCTATAAGAAAATACGCTAGTATTTCCAAATCGCTTCCCAAGATACACTCCGGAGACTGGCTTAAGCGTGCCATTGACCTTTGCAAAGAAAACCCATGGTAACTGGTCGGACCACGACTCATTGGACCATGATCATAGTAGAGACTTAGCCCTAAAGACTCAAAACTCCGGTGT
Organism: Metschnikowia sp. 01-655c1; assembly: GCA_002370185.1. Taxonomy (NCBI): domain Eukaryota; kingdom Fungi; phylum Ascomycota; class Pichiomycetes; order Serinales; family Metschnikowiaceae; genus Metschnikowia; species Metschnikowia sp. 01-655c1. The sequence goes on from NKZO01002009.1 coordinate 9,366, forward strand.
ATACTCCCAAAGAAGAAGAAAGAAAAGGAAAGATGCAGGTTGGTTGGGGCATTGGAAACTGCTTTCACGGCATTGCTCCGACCCAAAACTTCCAACAACACCTTCTCCATATTGATCGGCTTGGTGTTTTCGGCTTGCGTCAATTTGGTGACTGGGATACTCGAAATGCTGGATGCAGTCTTGGCCACAGTGTCAGAACTCACCACATTGTTCAACATCCAGCTGGTGCACCTCAATATCCTTGATTTTGTTAAGCAAGTCAGGAATGACAAAATAGAGTAAATCGCCTGCTGCTGCAATGTCTTTTCTTCTGTGCATCGTCATTCTGATCTCAAGCCCAAAACTCACACTCGAACTAACTCTGGATGATTGTCCACAAGTAAAAGGCCACGAACACCAAAGCTTCAGGCACTGGGCCCACTAAATCTGGCCCACCAAATCTGCCTGCACTAAGAAGTCTGTGCCAATGAGTGCCCAGAAAGAGTATATGATGGGAGCCAAACGCAAAGTATGTCTTCTTGTTCCCCACCCTCGGCTCGTTTCTTTGCATCGTCACCTTGATAATATCTTTCTTCCTATCGGATATTGCTTCTGGAAAGTCCAAGAAGACAGCCCGGCAGACCACTTCAGAGAGTATTGCTTGTTCGTGTCTACCATCCACAGCTCTGGTGTTTTGACATCGTCTTTTGAGCCCGAAGATTTGGAGAGTTCCCACAGCCATGTATTACATGTACTACCCAAATAGTAGACACAAGAATACACTAGAAGAGTCTTAATTTGGTTCTCCCAACTTAAAACCCAGCATATAGTCCATTTGACTCGACTCGACCTTCTGGTCTAACTTCTGGTCTAACTTCTGGTCTAACTTCTGGTCTTTTTCCTCCTGAATTTTTCTCTTTTTCCCTTCTTCCAGTTTTCTCTCTTTTCTTAACCTTCCAGATTTCTGCCTAGTACTCGGAAATCACATCGGTGCAGGTGTAGATATTGATGTGTCTGTCCTGGTTATAATTGGTGGCCATCATCATGCGGTGGGGATGGAACGTCAATGCAGACAAGTAGTTCCCCGTCCTGTTGGTAAGGTACGTATCGTGGGGATTCCTCAAAGACGTCACCAAGTCACCAGACGTGGTCCAAATATTGACAGCTTTGGAGCCCGTGGTGATGATGGGCGCATGCTCGTGGGTATCAATACACCGTAAGCTTTTTTCGGGGCCCAGGAACGTCTTGACCGGCGCCGAGTGTCGGATATCCCAGAGATTGACGTATCCATCCGTGGAACCACTGACCAATTCCCGGAACCCTCCCCGTTGCATGTGGACGTTTTTGATGGACCCACGCCCTATGTTCTTGGCTCCTCCCACGCCGCTCTTCCATGTCCGCACCATGGACTCTCTTGTATCGAGTCTTCGGTCGTACACCCTTAGACTGCCATCGTCAAAACCGGCTATGAAGATATCTCCGGCCACCTGGTCGGATGTGATGCTCGTAATGGACGACGACGAGCGGGCAGGAATATCTGAGATACACAACTCTCGGGGTGCATCCCAGACCCGGATGATCTTGACATCTCCACTAATTAAAAGCGATCCTCGCGCTTGTTGCCATTCACTGATCAAGCCTGAACTTTTGGATGTCAAAAGCATATCCGTTAGAGCTCTCCATGCGGCCACAATCTCCACCGGAGCCTCTTCGTTGTCCTGCTCCACATGCACATTCTTGTAGATTTTGATAACACCATCAGAGGAACCAGCCAAGACCAACGGCACATCGTCTTCGTTTAAAAACTTAAGGTCCGTGATTTTGGTGCCGAACGGGTTGCCGTTGCTGAACTTGCTGACCACCGAGTTGTTTTCCCAGTCCCACACCGTCAAAGTGTCCTTGTCGTCGGTAGAAATGAGGAGTTTCTCGAACTGCATGAACTTCATGATCTTGGGCTGCGTTTTGTTGCTTAAAACGGTCAAGTTGCGGTTCCAGTCTCCCCTAAGGGCCATTTTCTTCTGCGGTTGTGTTTCCTGGATGGTGAGCTCGTTTCTGTTCCTTCTCCAGAGTCTCCTAACGTATTCCTTGGACCCTGGCTCGTCGATTTCCGTCTTGGACATCTGTGGCTCCTGGAACGTCTCGCAACTGTACTCAAAAAAGCCAGAGTCCTCGGGTAACTCCGCCGGGGGCTCTGTGTCCAAGCCAAGACGCTCCTCCATATCTTTTCTGGGTGTTTTTGGCACGTATTCAGCTCCGTACTGGCTCAAAACGGGTCCGGAGTTCAAGATCCGGCCCAAGTTCTTGAGGTCCGTCTCCTCGTTCATCTGGAACGACAGGAAGAGCTTGGAGAAACCCTTAAACTTGGACGAAATCGACGCAGTATCCAGATCTGTATGTATATTGTCCAGAGAAACCGACCGAGGCCTCAACGGCACCGAAGTGTTCCGATTAAGCATCAGACCACTAGACGTTTGCTTCTTGAGCTCGTCTTTATGCATAGAAAGCGGCCGGTTGACGATGGGAGTGGATTTGAAGTTGTCGTTGATGTTGATAGCTGATTTGCTCAAGAGGTACTCGGTCATTTCCTTGACAAGCCCCGAAAGTTCGCTCTGGTTGAGTTTCACCATTACCGAATCGATCAACCGTTGCGCCAACTCCTTGACTTCAATATGGGGGTCTTCCGATAAGATCAAGAGCGCTTTCCAGATGGAGCTGAAGATGGAGCCATAGGCAGGCGACCTCTTGCGGAACTCCTGGAGATTGTTGGGGTTATCGATGAGCACAATCTCCTCTTCCAACTGGTTGAAGGCCACCACCAAGAAGAACTTCTGGTACACATTAATAAACCGGTTAATGAAGTAGATGATCTCCTTTCGAACGGCTGTGGACCCGTCTCCTAGTAAGCGGAGCACCACATTGGCCAACTTGAGGTCTTGCTGTCTCAACTCACCCTTCCTCAAGTCAGAGGTCACATTTCCGTTCCCATTGGGTGTAGAAGCGTCGGAATCCGGCTGTGATTGGTGAAAAGACCGGTTTTTCTTCTCATCCTCTTCGTCAACCTCCGAAAGAAACGACTTCATAGCTAGAATGATGGACGTACGCACCTCGGGGATGGGATCGAAGATATACTCCAAGAACTTGTTGAGGTAACCGTCTTTATAGATAATCCACTTCCCGTCGGGGTATTTCAGCCATAATTGCGATAGAAGCAACGCACACCACTGGCGGAAAAGCGGGTTTTCACTGGACCCAATGAATTTAAGACAATTGGTCACGAGCTCAATGGAGAAACAGATTCTTTGCCCGTTTTTGAAGTCCTTGATGAAAAGCGTTAAAATAAACGCACTCATGGCTTTATGGTCTTCATTAACCATCACGTTGGTTGCGGAAGCAGCGGATCCTGGTGCTCCGGGTGCTCCAATCGGGTTGGAGGGACTGGAGTTCAAGATCAAGTAGAAGTAGTTGTATCCCTTATCTTTACAGAGCTCCTGCTGGGTGCTTTTGTAGTCGATAGCCATGATGCGGGCCCAGATGAAGATGAGCACGGGCTTGAGCTCCTGCGCAGGGCTCTGGAGCAATTTGAGCACGTAGGGGAAAATACCAATGGAGAGCGAGAGGTAGACTGCCCAGGGACCCAAATCAAGGAACTTCAGGAGCAAAATGAGTGCTCTCAAACGGTGGACTTGCGATAACAACACTTGGAGCACAATGGGAAGCTGTTCGGGAGGTGTTTTAGTGGATGAACCTGCATACTTGAGCCAGAGCTCGAACGCCGTCAATTGTTGTTCGAAAAAAGTGGAATGTTGGTAATTAGCAAGTGTCAGGCCGGTTTCAGCGCCATTGGACCCGTTCAAACTCCCATTTCCATTTCCAATCCCATTTCCATTGCTGATGTTCCCATTTCCATTGGCCAAGTTTCCATTGCTTGAGGTTCCATTGATTAACGCCCCATTTCCATTGTTCAAGTTCCCGGTTCCATTGCTCGAGGAGCCACTTGGAAAAGATTCCGGACTGGGATTCTGGGACTTAATCAATTGCGCAAAAACCTGGTCGATGGCCAAATCCCACGAATCCCACATCGGATGGAACCTCACTGCTTCCGGTAAAGGCGGATCACTAACAGGATTGCAGTTTAAATGAGGCATGATGCGCTTGGCAAGTAGGAAGTTCCGGAACAACGCAGCCACCATCAAATCCTGGCGAAAAAGACGCTTGAAAATTGGCCGTGATAGAGATGTCCATGCAATGGTATCTGTGATGGCTGTGAAGATCCAATTGAGCTCACCCAAAGGTGTTCTGCGGTCCGTCAATTTGCCAGGAACCATAACATTGCCATTTGAGTTTCTAGGCAACATGGAATAATAGCTATTTTTCAAGGGCGACTGCATGATGAACCACCGGAGCGAGATATCGATGGGACACGTCAAGCAGCACGTGAAAAGGTCTGCAGGAAGTGACGGGCTCATGGGCAAGATCTCGTGGGACTTGCATGCGGCCAATTGGATCGAGTCCAAGTATGCAGACGTTGGAGAAGGGGCGCTCATATCGTGGTTGCCCTCATTATCGCCATCAATGCGCTTTTGCACGAACTTCTTGAAGTTGTGAACAATGTTTCCTGCACTGTTGCAGTCATAGACGAAAATGACGGGAGCCCCAAGCCATGTTTGCAAGTCGTAGAGCGAGATGGGGATGTACTGCGTATAACCACGGTTAAACACCCAGATTTCACCACTGGATGTGGGCTGAGGCACTCCGTGGCCATTATAATGGAAGAGGATCCGCTCATCCTTGGCATTCCGCCGTAACGTATTGCAAAACCGCTTCACGTCCTCCACACACGGGTCCAACGACTGCTTATAGCGAGTCCGTAAGGAAAGCGTCTCGTATTGCGTTTGGAGGTTCTTTCCAATGGCCTCAATGGCCTTCTTGGTGTCGGAAAAAGCCGAGGGATCACACCACGCCTCGTGCTTGGCACAAGGATAGGTTTTCATGATATCAGGCGGATCCACGCCCAAATTAAGGCAGAGCACAAGTACAGCCGAGATTGTTTTTTGTCTCTCCTTCATGATCTTCCAGTCCACAATCAGCTGGTAAGTTTTGGAGTACTCCGGCAGTTTCTTCATTTGCTCCAGCACCGGGCTGCCGTTGGTATTGTGCCGTTTATCGTCAAAGTAAATGTAGAAGTTGTTGGCGAGCGACGAGAGGAAGTTCTCCAGGTTATAGTCCTGGTCGAAGCCATGGCGCATTTTCTGGTTCAACGCAAACATTTGTATCGTCACAGATGAAGAATTACCAGGTCAGACAATGAAGTAACTAGGCACACACAATCAGTATAGAAGGAGCCACTTATGAAATACCAGTAGGGATGAAACAACCACACAGTGATCAGTTGCAAATTACCAGTGAATAAGATGACCAGATAGTCAGATAATCAGTTAGTGAATGATTAGGTAATGTGACAACCAATTCTTGTATGATCAGGTAATGCGACAACCAATTATTGTATGATCAGCTAATGAATGATCAGTTATTGTATGATCAGCTAATGAATGATCAGTTATTGTATGATCAGGTATTCAGTGACTTGTGACTGTAAACTGTTGATAAAAGAAGACCCAATAAATAGTCAGTAAATGAGATAACAAGTCGTCGATATGATTAGGTGATAAATTATCAGCAAATGAAAAGACCAGGTAATCAATGAACAGGCAATGAAGAGACCAGTGATTGGAATCAGGTAATGGACAGTTGTTCTGTGAACAGGTGTTTAGTGATCAGTATGAGTATCAGGCAATAATCAGTAATAAATTGACCAGTTGAGGAAGTAACCAGTTCTAAAAGACCAGTTCTAAAAGACCAGTTCTAAAACACCAGTGGTGACCAGATATCCTGTACACTAAGATGGAGGTTCTGGTGATGATGGGTAGCCTGTAGAAGTGATCAGTCTGTTTCAGACTTGTTTCAGACTTGTTTCAGACGTGTTTCAGATTTGTTTCACACTTGTTTCAAATGTGTTTCAAATGTGTTTTAGACTTGCTTCAGATGTCAGTGTCAGTGAATGTCAGTTCAGTAGACGATTGGGAAGCACTGGGATGAATATATTGTAGGTTCCTGCACCTAACACCCAACTTTGTCTAGACCGAAATAAATTAGCAGGGGGATTGCTGAACCAAAAAAAAAACGGATTTGCTGACTCGAAAAGAAGGGATTCCCTAATTCACAGAGTGTTTTCGTGTTTTCCCGAGAGATTTCGGGTGGAAACGAGGGAACTGGAGCTGGCTTCCTGCACAGAGGTCGGATTTTCACGGCAGAAACTTCAATAGGATGCTGCTGGCGCAGAGAATATAATGGTACAGATGCGAACGGCAGAAAAGGGCCGTGGCGAAAGTTGGCGGTGCGTAGACACTTGTTGGTTGGGGGAAGCGATAGTGAGAGTTGGCGCGATATCATGGCAGCACACCCGTACACCACATATTATGCCATTATTGTTATTATGTTGGACTTCAAGTAGATACCAAAGGCTGATTTTGGAAGTGGGGCTGAAGGAGTTATATGCAGGTGCCACTATAGGAATGTTCTTGTATAGTATATGACATTTCGGGGAGGAGTTTTAGTGTAGATTTTTTATTTGTGGTTGAAATAGAAGTCGGTCACGTGATGTGGTGCTTAATAGAGTATTGATTAGGGAACTTTTTACCCAATTAAGGGATGGTTTAGGGGTCAGCTTAAATAGGTAGTATCGTTGCTCAATCAAGTAATCGGTAGTTCACTGGCTTGATTAGGAAGTGTAATTACCCAATACAGTAATGGTCAGCCAGATTAGGTAACTCCATTAGGTAGCGTAAGTGTCCAATCAAGCAATGGCCCGCCCGATTAGGTAACTCAATTACGGCTTGAACGAGAGGATCTTGGGTAAGTATTTAAAAGGGGAGTAGGGAGGGAGAAATGAAGAGGTGGTGGGTGCGGCGGCCGATCGGGAATTACCCAAAACGGCAATTTCCGCATCCACCGCCCATACTTTTGTTGAGCTTTACAAAACACTCTGTCATAGCGGGGGACAGTTATGTCATTGCTCGCTAATAACTCTAAGAGTTTTGGCACAATTGTAATCATTGTTGAGTCTCTAAGAGTGTTAGGTGTGTTACAGTTTTGTACTAGAAGGTCCGTAGTATTGTGGTCAATCAGGATACCTCTCAAGCAAGAGCGGGATCCCTCTATAAGATTTGGGAAATCTTGGATTCCTCCTTCCTGCACAAGACTTGTCAATACATTGTCTTAGATTCAAACATGACTCTTCCTGACGACAAGAACCGGTTGTAATGTTAGTTTTCACTCATACCGTCTGTCCTGGACTGCATATAATGCCTTTCCTGCATACACATGTTAGCACATCTAGCATGTTCAACAAGCACATCTCACATGTTCAACACTACCATTAGTGCCCCATTGAGCATGGAGCCCACTGTCCCTGGCAATACCGAGCAGGTGCTTGATGCAGGACAGGATAGTACAAGACAGGCTAGTGCAGGACAGTCTAGTGCAGAACAGTCTAGTGGTTCAGGGTCCAGTTCCGAGGGTTCAGGTTCCAGTTCAGAGGACTCGAACCTGGACTCGTCACTGGACTCCGATATCACCGCCCGTCCCATTTTCGTCAAAAAGGGTCTTAAAAAAGCACCCAAAAACGGCCCCAAAAACGGCCTTAAAGGCCCCCAAACCTCAGCTTTGGCTAAAGCAGAATACCACCTGAAGGTGCAGGACACCCGTACCTCCGACGCCATACCGTTTGATGGAATCGACGATACCGACGACGTGAACCCCGAACTAGAATATGAAAATTGGAAACAGAGAGAACGACAACGCAAGGCGCGAGATGCAGGAATGTTAGCGGAGGCTGAACAGCAGAAAGAAGACTTTTTGAGGCGGAAAAAGGCCCATGCCGTATGATCTAGAAGTCTTGGAGCAATAAAGACAGTGTCAATGAGTCTCTATTAAGACAGTGACAATGAGTCTCTATTTAGACAGTGGATGCTCCTACTAATTGATGTGTGGAGTATCTAGTCTAGTTAGTAGTAAGAGGAAGCAGAAAGTAGTGTGTGGTGTGAGATATTATCTGGAGTCTAGTTGGTTATTAGTATGAGGTAGTATGGTCAATAAGTCCTTCGAGTATTGAAAAAATGCTCCAGCTTCAAAATCAGATAGCAGCTCAAGATGTGTGGTATTTGAATCAGTCGACGGCTTTACTTCCATGTTTAACAATGCCGGCCTTTGCCAACACTGCTACTGACGACACACTCACTCTCTTCAGAGAAGATTTCCATGATTGGGTATGGCTTGAGCACAACCTTAGGGGTCTCCAACTAGACTAGAGCAACGCATACTGTACCATTGAGCGAGGCAAAGTGATATGTGTTGTCCAGTATCAGGTATATGGCAATCTAGGATTCCCTGAATGGTTATGAGTCTATGTTTCTACTTGTATTGTGTTTCTTGATTTCTTATACCGTGGAAATAGTATCGTACCAGGCCCATGGCGTATGTAGTATCAATGGAACATGAAAAGCAGTGAAGACTGACCAATTGTCTGACTCACTGTCCAACTAACTTCTGCCTCTGATTTCTAATTTCTCATTTCTGGTGAGTGAGGTGAAGTGAGAAGGAAAAGAAGATGGATTCCACTAATCAATACTAAGCTATACTTGTTAGATCCACGATATGCAGGGCCGTGCCTATAGAGGATTCATGAAGCCTATTCTGTCCGGTCGCAACTGTCAGATCCATCATGGGTAGTGATCTACCTATGGAGGTATTATAAAGTCTCTCTGTGAGATACTATCTATGGACAGGATGTATTATGGCCAGGATGGATTATGACCAAGATGAATTATGGCAAGGATTAATTATGGCTTTTTCTATGGCCATCATAGTACTTCGTACC
>NKZO01002010.1:0-15506 GCA_002370185.1 Metschnikowia sp. 01-655c1
ATTCCGACCGCACGCTGCAACCGCACTCAGTCCCTTTTCCGAGGGTTGCAGCCATCCACACCCAAGTCCTAACCCAAGCACCTAATTCATGGTATAAGGTACTTTTTTCATCTAGTACTTTTTTCATGTAGTACTTTTTTCATGTAGTACTTTTTTCATGTAGTACTTTTTTCATCTAGTACCTTTTTCATCTAGTACTTTTTTCATCTAGTACTTTTTGTATTGTGAATATCAGGAAAGTCATCTGACTGCACCATAGTATCTGGCCCAGGACTTGAACTTACTTGGTCTATATCACAGTCACGTCCAGAGCCCAGTAAAAAAGGGAAACAGTCGTCTATAAACTGGAGAAACCATAAAACAGTATTGTTCAGCTAAACCAACTGAATCAAAAAGTGGGTCACAGTATTACTACCAGAAGACTCCACCAATTACTATAAATTACTATGAATTACTATGAATTACTATGAATTACTATGAATTACTATGAATTACTATGAATTACTATGAATTACTATGATATACTACCACATTACAGTGTCTTCCAAAACTATGTAAACCACACTAGCAAAATTAAACAAACCATAATTCATAGTCTCGTACTCTTTGGTACAGTCTTTCAAACCAAATGGCGTAATGTTTCACACCAACTTTCATTCGAATTCAATATTCTGAAATGTTAAATCTAGATGATTGCTTCATATGTACTACATTTGGGAGTCTGCAGTTTCAATCAAGGGCTACCCCGGAATTGGCTCGTCCAAAACACCCGTACACCCGGCGACCTCAGCAGAAAAAGGCCCAACGCAAACGACCTTTTTTTCACGGCACGGAAAGAAGAGTGAGTTTGCTGGAATCCTGGAATTCCGGACTTTACAATGCATATTTTTGTAGTTAAAAAGGTTTGGTGGTGGCCTTTTAAAGGTGCCCTGATTCTTTATGGTCACGTGACCACTGTTGAAGTTCCGGTCTCGTGTTTCTTTCCACTAATACCAAAACCACTACACCATAAATTGGCAAATATTCAAGGAGAATCTTAATTTGGAGGATGCTTTAAAACAGAATAGGTGAAATATCCATTGCTTAAAAGATACATTACTACATAGGACGGACTGTACAGTGACCCTTTGTTCACGTGTGCTAGTGTGAATCGAAGCATTTGCCGCACATACACAGTGTTTTTCAAAAATAAACAAGCCAATAATTCAAAAAGTTTCGTCCTTCGAACAGTCTTTCAAACCAAATGGCGTAATGTTTCACACCAAATTTCATTCGAATGCAATATTCCGAAATGTTAAATCTGGAGGATTGCCTCATATGTACCATATTTGGGAGTCTTGCAATATGAATCAAGGGTCGAAACGGACGGAACTGAACTGGAAAGGGTACGAACCTTTTTGAATTATTGGTTTTTTTAATTTTGCTAGTGTGTTTTGAATCGGTTCGCCGCGCTGGTTTTAATAGTTTTGAAAAACACTGTACTACTGCTATACACTACTATGTATTACTAGTGACTATGTATTACTAGTGACTAATAGTACTATTATACGCTACTTACTAGTACTAGTGCTGACTACCGACTACTAATACTACCATATTCTAATTACCAGTACTTAATATGTACCCTACGGACATTATTTTAGGTTCTTGTTTTTACGTTAGGTACTCTGTTTAATTTGTTCATTCGCCTATGGTTCTCCAGAGGGAGAAATCCCACTACTTAAGTGATCGATAACTAGTCAACTGGTAGATTCTAGGTGCAGGAATCTGTCCAATTCCATCCTGACCCCCCGTGCAATAATAGCTGGTACCACGTCAATGGTAAAGGTGTGACACAAAGAAATGATCATTTTCGGAATTAAAGAGTGTAGGCTCAAAATACTGAAATAGGTAGAGAAGTACCTATGGTGGATCTTCCATATTCTCTACTAGTAGTAGGTACTATGTACTACTACTAGGAATCTCTATTATACTCTACTGACTACTAGGACTCACGATTATACTCTACTGACTACTAGGAATCTCTATTATACTCTACTGACTACCATAGTAAACTGACTACTATGCACTATACTACTATGTACTTCTGACTACGAGTACTCTATACTGGTAATATGTACGGTGCTACGACCAGTGATTAACCCGGGAGTAACATGCAGTGAATAACTCATACTACAAGAAATTGACCTCATAGTCTCATCAAGATATGTAAACACTTCAGGAGAAGTGTCTACTTCCGGAGGAGGCGGAGGAGACGGAGGAGGAGGAGGAGGAGGAGGAGGAGAAGAGTTGTCAGTCCTCATTGAAGCATTATCAATACGGGATCTTTTGGTGGGTGGAGGTATCTTGGTATACCTCAGGCAGTTGATGTTCGATTAAATGACCAAGGAAACCATTCGGATTCGTTTGACAGTAAAGCTCGTGAATAGCTGAGAATCCCAGAAAATACTAAAGAACTAAGTAGTAGAGTTCAGGCCTTCTGGTATCGTCACCGACGCTAATTTGGATTGGAATTATTCTTATAGTCCGTTAAGCTCATAACCTGCATGATGGACGATTTGGGAATGGATTTTCTAGGGCAAAATTTCGATGGCAGTCTAGGAGACAATTTGGACGAGGAGTTTGATGTGAATATTTTCCTCAACCAATTCGGTGATGGAGATTGATTTGAGAATTGACTCGGCCGCCTTAGAGTCGCCCTCATACAAGAACATCATTATGCTGCTACTAGAGCTACTTTGACTACTAGTATTGACTACTAGTGCTACTACTAGTGCTACTAGGACTAATACTAGAGCTACTATGACTACTAGTACTGACTACTAGTGCTACTACTTGTGATACCACTGACTAATGCTAGAGCTACTATGACTACTAGTACTCACTAATATACTCTACTTTGTACTACCACTATGTATTATACTACTACCAGTGTGTTAGATCCACCATAAGTAGTACTCTACCTATTTCAGTATTTTAAGCCTACGCTTTCTAATCTTAATGGCTATTCTACTCGTCACAAAACATGCAAACATGATATCTCACAATAGAAGAGTATGAAACAGTACTCTATGCTCTAGCAAGATATACAGGTAGTTAGTATAGATCACGACGTATACTAGTATAGGTAGACAGTACATAGAAGTAGTAAGTAGTAAGTAGTAAGTAGTAAGTAGTAAGTAGTAAGTAGTAAGTAGTAAGTAGTAAGTAGTATAGAGTAATAGAGTAGAACTAGAAAGTAGAGAAGTGGGAGTAGAGAAGTGGGAGTACAAGTCTGGGAGTACAGGAATGGAGAGCATTTAGACTACTTTGCTTTAAAGTATAAAGTAACATACTATATATTAGTATAGTGATGGATCCACCTTCGGTAGTGCTATACCTATTTCAGTAATTTAAGCCTACGCTGTCTAATCCTAACAATGGTCATTCAATTGTGCCACACCTCCACCAAAATTGTACGGGGTACCAGAATGAATGTGATGAACTGAAGTACCAGCATGGATTGTGGAAAATAGAAATTTAAGCGGTCGTACCACATAGTAGTTTTAAGCAGAGCAGGTTCCCAAAGTCCGATAGACCTGTAAAGCTTAGTGTAGCCAGATTTCTCATACCTCTTTCTGCTTCTCTGTGTAGATTGAAATGGCTTAAATCAATATTTATAACCCTCTCAATTTTAGGTTTACCTTTGCCAGCTTCAGACCTAGAAGAATAAAGAGTACCTAAAATAACACGAACCTGAAGTAACTCGAACTTGAAATATATATCTGTATCTGGTATATACACGTACCATTCAATGCCGTAGTTAAGAATTAGTATACATAGGATGTACCGACAACTATACACGTGTAGAAAGAGTTACATCACTATACTTGAGGGATTTTGGCTGTAAACAGTATCTACTTTTTGGAATTCACCTAGACACTAGAACTAGGCAAAAGGTTACGAGCCCTGTGCCTACTTTAAGTACCATTCCGTTGGCATAGTATAGTATGTTTACGGTGTTATATAGTATGTTTACGGTGTTATGTGACTTTAACTTTAGAGGTTTATAATATACTATTGTGAAACTACCACTTATACACCTTAGTGTATAACACTGGTGGACTCAGAACCTATACTAGACCTTAATGCTGAACCTTATATTAGACACAGCTTGAATTAATGGTTTTGGCGTGATTTCTTGACGTCAGTGCAAAACAACAGGTTTACCAGAGGAGAGGCCCGAAGCATATGCATCTAAATAGACAGCCTTGCAGTCTTGTCCAGGTCCAGTTTTGTCCAAGTCCGGTCTTGTCCCGGGATCTCGCTGATACCCATTGATATTGGTCTCACGGGTACCCCAATGGCTTATAGTACTGGTACCAGCACATGGTAGGTAGTAGATTATCTGACTACTAGCACTAGTTAGTGGCTCAAAAGAGTACTATACTAGTAAGTAGCCTCATAGTTCTATCGACCCATACAGAACCATGCTTCACCGTCCCTTATCGTCTGATTCTCTGATTCCTTGGATACTGTCGTCTGATTCTCTGATTCTCGTGATACTCCTGTCACTTTGCTTGAGAGCTCGGAAATGTAACAAGACCCAGGAGTACCAAATATCCGTCACAGTAGAATGTTCATATGACACACTTGGTCATTTATACATCATGGCTATCGCCTCTATGCTCCAATGTATATGACTGTCTTTCCATCACTTCTTTAACACCTCACTTATTGCCAGCGACACTCATTACCAGTGTCATTATCAGCATTTACTCATCGTCAGTGCCCACCTTGGCAGCCCAGATCTTCTCGGCCTGCACAATGGTGTTGTTGTTGGCCCTCATCTTGTTCATGGTCTCCACATATTCGTCGTACTCGTCGGAATCAAATACAATTCCCCCTCCTGCTTGCAAATATGCAGTGTTGTCTTTATAGAGCATGGTCCGCAAGGCAATGCACGTGTCCATAGTTTTCCCGTCGTAGCACCAGTGGCCAACTGCCCCTGCATACACCCCCCGTTTTTCCTGCTCCAAAGCCCCAATTAACTCCATGGCCTTCACCTTGGGTGCTCCACTGACGGTACCTGCAGGAAAGATGGAGCGGAAAGCATCAAAGCGGGTCTTATCGTCTCTCAAGGTGCCACTGACCTCCGACACCAAGTGCATCACGTGCAGGAACCGTTGAATCGTAAGCAAGCGGTCCACAGAGTTGGTTTCCGGTTTGCATACGCGGTTGACGTCATTCCGGGCCAAGTCCACCAACATAATATGCTCAGCACGGTCCTTTAAACTGTTTCTAAGGATCTGCGCATTGGCCTCATCCTCCTCGTTAGTTTTGCCTCTTTGAATAGTTCCTGCAATCGGATGCGTGATGATCTTATTATTGGCATCGGCCTTGACCAACAATTCAGGAGATGCACCAATGATCTGGAAATCCACCAAGTCAATATAGAAAAGGTACGGCGAGGGGTTGACTGTACGCAAGTGTCTGTAGATATTGAACGGGTGTAAGGAGGTGGGCCGGGCCACTCTTTGCGAGGGGACAGCCTGGATGATATCGCCCAACTTGATATGTTTTTTGAGCGTTTTCACGTGGTTCTCGTAGCCCTGTTGGCCAATGTTGGACGTGAAGCTCTGGTTGGGCTTAATGGGCTTTTGCACCGGGTTCAACTGATCCCAGGTCTTTGGAGCCCGCAATAAAGCCACCACCTCCTCGATCTGCGCAGCTGCACGAGCATAAGCCTCCTTCAAATGGTCCAGGTCCATGTCTGGAGTCACATGGATGTTGTTGATGATCTGAAACCGCTGGTACACGTGGTCGTACACGACTATTAGGTCACAGAACATCATCACGGCCTCCGGCACCTGCAAAGTGTCCTTGAGGGCCCGTTTTGTTCTGGGCTCAAAGTACTTGATGCAGTCGTACGAAATGTAGCCAATGGCACCACCGGACAACTTGGGCAACCCGGGCAACTGGGCCTGGTGGTACTGGGCCAACTCAGACTCCAAGATATTGATGGGGTCCACGTTACAAAAGTCCGGGGGGAAAACCCCAGGGTTATCGCCCGTTTTGATGGTTTTCCGGGGCGAAAAACCAATGAACGAGTAGCGGTCCACCGTATCTCCGTTGTTGGCACTCTCAAAGAGGAAACTCTCGGTCCGTTTCGGGTTGTTCAAATCCGCAAGTTTTAAATACGCCAGGTGCACGGTAAGGTCCTCCACTTCCATGTACTTGTAGATGGGGTACATGTTTGGGAGCGGCACACACGGCGAGTTTTGGTTTATGAGTTGTTGCAACCCGTCAAGCGACGGCTGAGTTTCAGCCTGCAGTTAGTAAAATGAGGGAGTAATGTAATCCAGGGTTTGGGGCATTGAGATTGAAGATTTGGAGGGCCTGGGTTTAATTGTATTGGTCAGGATCGGGGGATTTGGGGAATTGGGATTGGTCAGGGTCTGGGGGTTAGATATATGGACCGTTTTCGGCCAGATCTGGACGGATTTCGGTCAAAATAACACCAATAGATTCTTCATCATTCCCTCTACATCCTGGTACCAATTTCAAGCTTAAGCCTATGGCGGTGGTGGCGGTGTTGGTACATACAAACATGGTAATGGTTGTGGGAGAAGAGCGGTGGATTTTTCGATTGACTATTCGCGCACACACAGGAAAAGACTCATAGTGCAGCAGTCACGTGATGCACCCATTAGTCGTATCAAGCACCACCGAAGTCCCCATTTTTGCAGGGCAAATCGGCTGGGAGAAGTTTCTAAGGGAAGGCGAAATTTAGGTAAAGCAAAAAAAAAAAAAAAAAAATACGTACTACATTAAATTCTTTTGATTCACTCTCGGTGGTGGCAGTAGTTAGTAGTTTCACACAATAGCACCTGAAGAGGGAGTAAATGGTTTATCCCATTGTTGATTAAAAAAAGAGAAGTGAAGTGTTAAAGTGAGGAAGTGAAAATGGGAGGAAATGGTAGGAAATGGTAGGAAATGGTAGGAAATGGTAGGAAATGGGAGAGGTGAAAATGAGGTGAGTGTAAAAGTTCTACTCTATACTGGTACACAATACTACTATAAACACTGATGAAAGGTACAGAAAACTTAATGGTGTAAAGATGTAATATAGAACCATAAGGAAACAGTATGTAGCAGTAGTTTAAGTAAGAAGCATATAATGTAAGGATTACTGTTTCATACCGTCTACAGTGATAAGCTGGCATACTCTCATGGGTAGTGTATTCCCAGAGTACTTAGAAATATTGCTTTATGCACATGACATCTTTCAAAGGAGTTGGGTGAAGAAAAAGGTAGTAAAGTAGTGAGTGAGTTCAGTAAGGAAAAAGGTAGTAAAGTAGTGAGTAAGTTCAGTAAGGAAGAGAAAGTAGGGAATGAGTGTGTGAAGGAGTGAGGAAAAAAGTTGTGGTGGGTGAGAAAGTGTTGGTACAGTGTTTCTCAAAACTATTCAAGCCAACACGGCAAAATGTTTCGAACCAAAAAGACAGAATGGTTCAAACCAGGGGGGCAAAAGGTTTCAAACCACACTAGAAAAATTAAACAAGCCAATAATTCAAAAAGTTTCGTACCCTTCCACTTCAGTTCCGTCCATTTTGACCCTTGACTGGTACTGCAAGACTCCCAAATTTAGTACATACAGTGTTTTTTCAAAACTATTCAAATCAGCGAGGCAAATGCTTCGAATCACATTAGCAATTGAACTGTACACTCCGTCCTATGTAGTAGTGCATCTTTTAAGCAATGGATATTTCACCTATTCTGCTTTAGAGCATCCGGGGTTTACCAGATTAAGATTCTCCTTGAATATTTTGCCAATTTATGGTGTAGTGGTTTTAGTATTAGTGGAAAGAAACACGAGACCGGAACTTCAACAGTGGTCACGTGACCATAAAGAATCAGGGCACCTTTAAAAGTCCACCACTAAACCTTTTCAGCTAAAAAAATATGCATTCTAAAGTCCGGAATTCCAGGATTTCACCAAAATCACTCTTCTTTCCGTACCATGAAAAGAGATTGCTTGCGTTGGGCCTTTTTCTGCTGAGGTCGCCGGGTGTACGGGTGTTTTGGACGAGCCAATTCCGGGGTAGCCCTTGATTTTAACTGCAGACTCACAAATGTAGTACATATATGGCAATCTTTCAGATTTCAGAATTCAGAATATTGATTACTCATGAAACGTGGTGTGAAACATTATGCCATTTGGTTTGAAAGATTGTGAAGGAGTACAAAATATTTTTTTGCCCTGGTTTGAATAGTTTTCAAAAACACAGTACAATAATCAATTGATCGATATACTCATATAGTCACAACTATAATCCATTATATTATCAATTATTATCAATTATTATCAATTATTATCAATTATTATCAATTATTATCAATTATTAATTAAATTGTTATAGTAATTTTATTACAGCCGACAAATACACTCAATACATACCTATACATCTACCTATATTCTACATAGACCTTGTCAGATCCACCATAGCTCGAGATCTACCTATGGAGATATTATGAAACCTCTCTGCCTGATACAATGACCATTGTTACTTAGCCTTCTCAGATTCCTACTCAGCCTTCTCTTGAAAACACCAAAAAAATAGCTAAGATTCCGCACTTTGAGAAATCATCAACGAATATAGATAACTTAGTACTGAATGTGATAACAAGACCCTCTCTATACTCTACATATACATATACCTATACCTACCTATACCTATTCCTATCTATACTCTACATATACATATACCTATACCTACCTATACCTATTCCTATCTATACTCTACATATACATATACCTATACCTATACCTACCTATACTGTACTGTTAAATCCATTATAAGTGGACACTATAAGTTGGACACTACGCATAGAGACATTATGAAGCCTACACTGCCCTATCCTAATGGCCAGATCATCATATTACTCGTACAATGTTGGGAGTGATACGGAGTTTCAATGGTAATCATAGTAATTCGTACAATAATGGCCTTTTAATACTCTAGAACAATCATCACCCTTGTTCTGATGAAGCTTTCCGAGCACCAATAGACAATTCTATTATGAGATGAACAGGGAAACAGGGGAACAGATGAACAGGGAAACAGGAAAACAGCTGAACAGATGAAACACCGAAACAAATCTAAAATAATTGTGGTGGTCTATTGTTACTCTATGATCTATTATACAAGGATGAGGAGACCCAGGATGGAGTCCACACGATATACCGACGCGAGCTTGGCGGTTCCAATTGCCGTTTTGGTCTCGGGCTCAGTTAACATCAAAGCCTCCATGCCGAGATCTTCACAGAATACGTGGATCTGCTGGGGCTGGCCATTGGCACCTTCCTGCATGTCAATGTCACGTGTCACCCGGCTCACCGTGCACTTCATATGTCTATAGGCATCGGGGTTCATTTCTACCGCCTTCAACTTCCAATACCGGCTTTGTTTCTCCTGTAAGTATTGGAAGCCCTGCATAGCCGTGTATAAGTTTTCCGCGTGGCTTCCCAAAAGGGAAATGTCCGACGGGCCGTGCATATTATAGCCTAAAGCCTTCAAGTGGCCGAAATCCCGGGTTTTCTGGTAGATCCCTATGCGGCCCAAACTGCCGAAATGCACCGCCTGCAAGATTTGAAGCTGGTTAAGGTATGCCTCCACGGAAAAAGGCCCAATCCGGACATATCCGTCCACGCCCGACGTCACGTGCGCCATCTCCTCCGCAGAGCTTCCCACCCCGATATCTTCGGGCCCGACAAAGTTACTGGCGTGGAAAAAAGCCAGACTAGATACATTCCCCGACACGTCACGTGCATACGATGCCTGGAAATACAGGTTGGACGTGAAGTCCGGAAGGAGCGAGTTATCGTGTCGGATGAGCACTTCGTCGTTTGCGGGTCTCGGCTCCGAGAAGATGAGTCGGCGCCGACGTCGAAACACTGGCACCGCCAACCGCTCACAAAAACCAGATGCCATACGCTCGGCAAAGAGTTCTATCTCCGCCCGGAGAAACTCGCACTTGTCGGGGCCGCTCTCTAGGCCGATTTTGGTATGCACCAAGTCGTCCGAAACCGCCATTTTCTTGTATATTTCTTTGTGGATGCTTTTAGCCGCCACGTTCAAGGCCGAATGCCGATTCCGAGACTCAAAGTGCCGCCGCATCATGTTGTAGACGAAATTAAGCTCGTAATGCGCCTCATCGGAGATCGGATCGGGCTCCGACGTAGCCTTCTGATTGAAGAGACGAAATTTCGTGAACACACTGGGCTCGAGCCGGCCCGTAAGTGTTTTTTCAAGAATTTCGGGGCCAATATCGACGATCCTGCATATAGCCACACGTTCAAACGTCACCAGCACCAATTGCTGGAAATCGCCCAACGAGTCTTCGAACGACGAATTGTATTCGAATGTAAGAGTCATACACGTCTGTGTCTCTGTATTTTTTTCTGCGGCCTGAACATCTCCAACACTAAAATTAGAGCCCTGGGCATTTCGAGCCTGGAACTGCATATAAGCAAGCACTTCGGGAGGGAATACCCGTTCACCACTTTCCCCTGGGTTTTGAGCCCATGCCTTGAACGTCGCGGATGCAGGAGGAACGAAACTGGCTACATCCGGTATGTGAATTCGAAGGAGGTAGCGCCGAGAATTGAGCTGCTCCAAGGAGAAGGCTAGCGTTCTATGCAGTCCGGGCACAATATAAATATTTTGAGTTCCTGAAGCGTTCATCTCTGGTCTTAGGTGCAGGAAATGGTCTTCAAACTGCTTGGCTTCGGTTTTGGCCACTTGGAACGTGTGACTAGGTTGCAAGTCACGTGCGCCGCATGCAACTGCCGTTTTAGGCAATACTGCCCCGACCACCTGACTCAGAAGCACCGGGTCTGTTAGCGCATTGCATGGATTATCGTAGAGCCCGATTTCCTTGAGGACTGCATAGATACCCTTGGGGTTAGAGTCGGCTCCGACTGCCCGGATTCTGCTGAGCTGATTGGTGAGTCCTGCATGTGGGTATACCACTGCATATCTCATGGCTTCCATGGCTTTTTTAAGCTGTGGATCTCCGATGGCTAGATCTAGAGTTAGTTGATCATAAGCCTCCAGAGGGCTTTGGGTTTCGGTAGAGCTGAGCCTGAAAGAGAGGAATGAGTTTATGTGCAGGAGCTCTATCTCCGAAAGTCCCAAAAAATCGTTCAATGTCATTGAAAGAGCCACGGAGTTGGCGAAAAACATCGGAGGTGGTGCTAAGGCATTGGAAGAATGATATACAGCCACATTAGACCATCTATCGGCATCGTAGCAGTGGGGAACGATCCAATCTGCAGGATTGGCACACATATTCAAGTACAAGGCCATAAGCAAAGCATTCTGGTGCAAGCCATCGAGTTCTGAGCTGCGGAAAAGTGTTGGAACAGTTTTTTTCGTGTTTCGGGTGGCCCCCCGAGAAACTTCCCAATTCGGCAACTTTTCGGCCACGCCCGCCGCCGTCTCGTAAATCGACACACTAACCGTCTCAGGGCCCGCCACCGCCAGATAAACTCGCTGCATATCGATGCGGGCCCTGTAGCCAGCCACCAACACCAAAAATTGATGTAGGTACTGCACAAGGCGCCTGCGTCCAGGAAACGACTCGTCAAACCGGTTCCGGAGAACTTCCGATGCCGGAACCGACTCCTCTTGAAGAACCTGCAGACAAACAAAGGTGTAGTCCTGCACACAGACCCGTAGGAGTTCATTCTGGATTGTCAAGACGATCAGGCGGTTATGAAACGGGTTAAAAAGGCATGGTGGCGGGGAAACAAGGAGTCCGAAGCGGACTTCCGCGCCGACGCGGAACTCGACGAAATCACCGACTCGGGGCGGACTGTTTCGGACCCGAGTGGCCATAGAGGCCCAAGGCTCATGTGCAGGAGTAATGGCTATCATTTCGGCCAAAACAGAATCATCGGTGATTTCAGTACTCGGATAGTATGCATTGGGATCGGTGAATGTATGAAACAGGGGGCTCTGAGGAATTTGGGGGCTCAGAAAGGTGGAAAAATTGTATGTTCCTGCATATAGATGCCGATGATGTAGGAAGCGTCCATTCTTGAATAAATTCAACAGTTTCGAATATGAAACATATGGTGGCCAATATGAAATAAGTTGTTGCATGTATGAAACACGGCTAAAACTGCAGAAAAGCCGTTGGAAGTGATTTCTGGGTTCACGGCTATATGCAGTCCGTAGCAGATGCAGAAAAATGGAGGTATGCAGTGCCGAAGGCACGGGTTTCGGTAGCTTTCCCAATTGAGACGAATAAAGACGCTTGGGTCGATATCGTATGCCGAACATCGAATATGCAGGAGACGGGTTCACTGTGTTGGAGCAGGTTGGGCCGTAGTGTATGGAGTACTAAGAGTGGTGGAGATGCGATGGTGGAATTGGTACGCGCACGACCTTGAGAGAGATTACCGTAGCAACGCCAATACAAATAAAATGTTACAGTTTATAGTGTTTTAGTATTTCAGGGAAATAGGGTGAATACTTTTGGCTAGTGGGAGTGAGTGGGTGGAACTGTTTGGAGGTGGTTGAGTGGTTATGAGCCCAGGGCCACTCATCCATCACAGTATATCCTTACAAGCGACAATTCAGACCAAAAATTAGAGTAGTAAGGACCTCCAGTGAACAAAATCACTTTAGTAGACCACACCAGCAAAATCCAAAGTGGTGGTGAGCTCAGCCCAAAACATACCATTTGAATTTGTGTGGCTGCATACAGACCATATCTTCTTATGTGGAAATCATCAACCAAAGCAAGTCAAAACTTTAGCTTCATCTTTAGATTTATCTGAAGCTTTAGATTTGGCCTTTTCTTTAGCTTTTTCGTGGTACCTGCATAGAAGGCGAAGGTAAATTGGGTAGATGAATGAAGGGGTCTTGAAGAACGGTAAGTGAGTCACGTGATCCCTAGCAATGAGTTCATGTTGACTTATGAAGGAGGCTAAAAAGTGTGAATCCCCTGAATGATCTTCAACTAACAAAATTTCATCCACAGTCTCAGCCAATCACGCCTTTTGATTAGTGGAATAATTTCAATTGAATGATGAGATATTCAACAAGCCAACAAATTGAAGATAACTTAGTTAATCAGTTCTTCAGTTAATTGAAGAATAATTGACTTATCAGCTTAATCTGATCGAATAATTCCACTTAGTTCATCAAATGACCATCACCAATCTTCAAGCAGCAAGCCCATATTAAGTTAGTCAATCAGTCAAGACTTCACCAAACTAACCACTCACTGAATCAGCTGGTATTAGTTAGTTCACCACTGATCAGTGCAGCTAGCAATTAGTTCACCACTTATCAGTGCAGCTAGCAATTAGTTCACCACTTATCAGTGCAGCTAGCAGTTAGTTCACCAGTTATCAGTGAATCAGCTAATAATTAGTTAGTCCACCAGCTATTGGATGGAATATTCTCTTACCCAACCAATAAGCAAAGGTTAACCAACAACCAAACGTTAATCAACAACTAGTCAATCACTGATATTAGACACGTAGTCAATTATCAACCAACAAACCAATCAGACACCTTATTGATCTCATTACCTGGATCTGTAACACCCCTTCATCATTCCTTTGCCTTTGCCACTCACCCCCTTCTCTGGATAATCACCGAGTTCTTGAGCTTCTCGCTTGCAACTGTGGCTTCAGTACCTTCAGCAATCGGCTTGACTGGGAACGAATGGGAAAGTGTGAAGGTCTGGGCATCGTTGAGGTCGTGCAGACGCACGAATTCATACACCATGGCAATGGAGTCGGAGCCGTTGAAAACCGCAGACACTCTTTTGCCATTGGCCAAGCGGATCTGCACCTGCGAGTCACCGGAGCCCTGCGGATCCTTGCCATGGCTTTGGTTCAGAGACTCCGCTTGCTTGTCGTCGGTGCACTTTGATTCTGCACTCTTGAAGTCGGCACTCTCACCACTTTCGCTCGAAGGGTCTCCTGGAACAGGCAGACCTAGTCTTTGGCCCGCTCCATGAAAACCCCCGAGTTTCCTCTTGGGCGGAGTGTAATCCTCGTCCACCTTGCGCACCACCGAAACGTCGACGTCCTGGCCAAACTCCACGTCCAACAACGACACCGGCACACGGCCCTGCTTCAACTCCTGGAGCACGTGCACGTTTTCAGCATCGTCGTAGCGCTTCAACTCACCGTCGCCAACTGTAAACCCCTGTCTCCAAAAAATGATTTCCCGGTGGACCTTTTCCGGGCGGCTAACACTCTCTCTCTGGCGAATTGCCTCCAGCGGAGTATTGGAATCGCCCAAGCGGAACCCAGCACCGGAAAAAGCCAGGTTTTGACCACCATCTGGGGCTTGAGCCGAAGGCCGGTCGTCGATTTCGTTCATCTGGTCATTGGCCCTTTGGAAGATCTTCTCCACAAGCGATTGCTGCACTTTCCGGCGGTGCAGGCCCGGCTTATCGGGCTCCTCGACCTCCAAGGCGGATTTCTCGCCTCCCGTAAAAAAATTGGAGTTGCTCTTATCGTCTTCCTCTTCAGAATCAAGATCCCTCAACGTCCGGATGCCCAGGGCGCCTGAACGGGCGTGGCGAGTTTTGGGAGTACTGTTGGGCAGACTGGTGAGGGGTTCGCCACTGTAAAAGTCTTGGACGGCGGCCGTGATATCGCCATGATGCTTGGCAAGGTACACTGTGGCGATATCACGTGACGTGTTGGTCATGGCTACAAACGATTCGATGCTTTGGGGGTCCGACATGTTGGGGGTTTTAATGTGGGTATTTAGTGTGGAGGTGATGTAGGTGCGCAAGGTGGTGCGGTGTGCAGATAAGCCCGAAAGAGGTGTAGTGTATAAGGCTGGTCAAGTACAGTCAGGGACCAGACCTACCATTAATTAAACTGTAGATATCACTGAAGAGACTGGTACATAGACTGGTACATAGATTGGTACATAGACTGTAGATTAGTACATAGACTACATAGACTACTATAGACTACATAGACTACTATAGACTACTATAGACTACTATAGACTACTATGGACTGGTACATAGACTGTAAGATAAACTACTACATTGACTACTATGGACTGGTACATAGAAAAGACTCTAGTCTAGTGTATATTGATGAACATGGGAGATGTCCTGACCCGTGGATGCAGAAATGTGTTACCTGCAGTACAGCGGAATTTCGATAAAGGGACAAGTCTTATAAGGTTCCGAGGAATGTATAAGTGCAGACGGATAATATAAACCGGCACTTGGGGTCAGAAGTCATAAGGTTTGACTTCAGACAAGTTATTAACAGATCCGGTACAGGAAAACGGAATTTATGGTAACGTGGTATATAAAGCTTTCGGATCGGCAAAGTTCAGTGTTGGTGAAGAAATTGTATTCACCTTCAAAGTCAAGTACTGCATAATACATTTCTACAGAGAACACTGCTGATTACGATGGCTGGATAGAAAAGGCGCAGCCAATCACGGTGGTAAAGGGCGAGGACTCCA
>NKZO01002011.1:0-167779 GCA_002370185.1 Metschnikowia sp. 01-655c1
AATCAATTTTCAATTTTTAAGGCTGTTTTATAGTTATTTAAAATTGTCGCTACTTCAAAATATATTTACATTTCGCAGATATTCACTTTGATCTTGATTCTGTAGGTCTAATAGTAAGATTGGTTTTTGGTTTGTTTTCTGGTGTTTTTTTGTGCGAAAAGGGGTGTGCAAAGGGAGGATTGTGGATGGGTGCCTAGTTGGAACTGCATATAGATTGTGTACTGAACCTTTATTGAGTTAAGATAGTTTTGGTCTGAACAGCTAGTGAATTGAGTCTGATGAAATTGAGGTCCTTCAGCTGCATGTAAGTATAGATTTTGTTTCTGTTTTTGCTTTAAATGTACTCTTGCTGCAAGTATTGGATGCAGGATGTGTTCCACAGGTTGAGGTGCTACTGCTGTTTCCAGCTATGGTGACGACGGGATAAGTTACCTCCGACAGAGTGAGATCTGAAGGTAGTTGAGACGGAATGACTAATCAGAAGGATATTCTAGAAGTGAAAAATTACTGATGAGGACTTTTGTTGAGAATAGGGACTATGGGGTGTGGGGGTTAATACTAGAGAATAAACGAAGGATACATTCAATTTGTTTATATGCCCGATGAGCAAATATAATAGTGATTAAAGAGTATTGTTGTGGGTATTGTGGTGATTATTTCGTAGTAGTGTGGGCACAGTGGGTATAGGCGGATAGTGGCTACGACGTAGTAGAAGACATTTCCTGTGTACAGACTGCATAGACCAATAGAGTAAGGCAAATTCTTTTAAATAGGCATTTTGTATTTTACTCGGGAGCCGATTACAAAGCCCCTGATAGGGAAGCTTATTTCCTGAAGAATTTATATTGGATACATGCATGAACATTTGGCTCTTTACGAAGTGTTTGCTGAAGTCAGGTGACGACACCAAGCCATAGTATGCAGAAACCAATGGATATGATTGCTTTTATAAACTGTACTTTGTGTAAGAATGTAGCAGTTCAATTAGTTCTGATTGAGATTATATTGAACAAGAGAATTTGAGTCAGTTTCATACAAGTATGTTTCGCATGCGACAAGTCACGCCATTTGTATGGATTGTCCTACGCCTCCTGTCTCGCTTATGCTCGCTCAAACCACATGCATTCATGCAAGTCACCGCCAAGTCAACATTTCTAGGTCCCATAAGAAGTCAGGCCATAATTTTAAACTTCTAGTTTAACAAATGAGGATGGAACGTAAAAATGTGGAACGTACAAATGTGGATGGAACGTGTGGGAAGTGAAATTTTGCAGTTTGAATTAGTATAAGCCCCTGATTACGAGCACTGGCCTTGGAACTTTCACCATCTTTTTAAAGTACGCACTGCATAACCATAGAAGATTGACAAACCAGGCTGATTTTTGTATGAGTTATGAGCCCATTTAATGGATTGTTTCAGTTAAGTCGTACGGGCGTTTTGTAAATTATATAAATGTTCTCTGACTCTGTATGCAAGACACTATTATGAATTCGTGGTTTAATTGCTCAGTGCTGGGAAAGTCGCGCACGCCACCATTTGTAAAGTATCTAAGGAGCGCCCGATCCTCGCGATCCGCACATTTTCTGAGAATCAACTACACCTACTTGAATAATTGTAGTTAGTACTTGCACGTGAATCTGACATAGACATCCATTAATTAAATATAGGAATGGCTTATTATAATGACTTCTGATAAAATAAGGTGTATACGAAAAAATTAAATGGTATCAAAGGACCTTAACGCTAAGCAAATTGGGTCTTGATAGTGGGTTAATTTGATGTAATTGGTTCTCTGAGTGGTACAACTATTGTATCTTATATATGTGGTTGTCAAATTACTTGAGGAAAACGTGAGTTGAATTCGCGGTCAGAATCGCCGACATCCTTGCCACTCACTCACTCTTGATTTTGCTACTCACTACTTATGCTCACTGTCTCAAACTCACTGACTCAAACTCTCTTTTAGGTTTACGAAATGGTCTATTGTTGTACTGAGGGCTGACAAGTGTCAATCAAAAGTTATACCCACTGAACAAAGGAGACGACAAAAGTCAGATGAAAGGGATACTGAACCTTGAAAAGAACCGAACAATCAATAAGTGGTAAACTTTGCTGCAAATACTGAAGCTCCTAACAAAACTTTGACAAATCTTGGAGATACTGTAACATTTTAATTTGGACCAGTCTATGAGCCAAGAACGTGTTGGAAGAATGGAATCTAACTAGACGAACATCTAGTGAGGGGTAAACCAAGATGCCTTCAAGAACCAAGCAGACCCACCAACCTCTCCTATTATTGCTATGGACACTAGTGCTTCCTTAGACTCTTCTCCTGAGAAAAACACTTCGGGAGAAGTGATTGAGTGTTTACGTATTTTGACGAGACTACGAGATCCATAAGACTGTGTCATCCACTGAATATCACACCATGTTAATATATGGGGCTTCGGATTCTCTTCCATTCTTGCAGATACGGAATGTTTCTACAGGCTACTTGGTTCTTGGTACTCAGACTCAGTACTCAGATTCAGTACTCAGACCAAGCAGTTACCTGAATCACTACTTACTATCCTGTACTCAGTACAATATGACTCCCTAATTCCATCACCGACTTTAGTCAATAACTAACTCGTTGGATTAACTGCTAACTTTACACCCGTGGCTTCATATTGAAAGAAATGTGGACAAACTTACATGGTGACTTTTGACCTGAAAGAGTAAGCATTAATATCTCAGAATCGAGTAAATCCAACTCTATATCAAGAATGCATTTCAAAATAGAAAAGTTGGACAAGGAAAATACTCCCTCAACGGGAGACGAGGAAGTAGCACAAGTATTCAGGACGAAGAGTGGAACTCAATTCAACTGTCCTTCGTTCAGGTCCTCCGAATTCTGCTACCATCAGCAAATGAACATTCAACTGAGTACCTAAAGTCACAGAATCTAACATGTACAGAGTACTTGTAGAGAACCATGTATAGAGTACACGTAGAGCATAGATAAAATGGAATGAGTGGGATGCATGAAATCCTGGTTGCAAAATATTAAGACTATCTCATTGCATCTATCAATATGCTAGTAATTGGACGAATTAAATTATGGGGTAGCACAATATTATGAAATGCAAATGCCATAGTAACCCAACGAATGACATCATATAATTTGGCTGTGTTTATCATCGATAACAACTGATAATAATGACCTTACAGGCGTAGACATATTGTAGCACTCATAGTAGCTGCATAGCTCAGTGTTAGATCCAAGATGGGTGGAATACAAACCATATAGGGATTGAGCTCACGTGCCCAGTTAATCGGGAACCGATGCTACTACCCTTTTCGGCTCACCGTTACAATACACACCTTGGGATACCTTCCGGCAGACTACTTGATAGCGGCCGATTCCTCTTCCTAAGGAATCATCAACGAATATAGTTTCGACTAGGTGATTAACGTGCTTACAAGAATCTAACACTCAAATGGTTAGAGACGTTTGGCAATGGTATTGCCTGAAAGTGCTCGTCGGCAATATTGAGCTGGGTCTAAGCTTACTGTTTTCTTCAGGATGAACCATACCGTACTTTCGATACCAAAGTTGTATGGTGTTCAGTACCTTGACTGATGAGATATCAATTATAAATAAACAGAAGCAATGACCGAAGAAGACTCGAACGATGACTGTAGCACTGGTCATGAGACTATTGAGTCTATAGACACCACCTAGAACCACATATCAGTGAGTATCTTTTATTCTATACTTACAAAGCACGATAACCATAGCTACATTCATACGAGCTCAGAGTCTTGTAGTAGTTTATGATCTAAATTAATCTGCTAAGGAATATCATCTATTGTCTCTCAATCTGCCTCAGCATATAGAAACATAGCTCTTGTTTATAGGAGAAGTGTCTATCAATGTCTCAATGAACTTCTATAGACTTCTAGGCTTGGAGAGAATGAATGTTCTTTGTTCACCTGAATGTTTTATTGACTGCTTTATTTATTCTTGAAATTTGTTTCTTTTCGAAGCACTAGTAGATTCTACAATTCTCTCTCTCTATTGCATTATGTAAAAGGAAATCAGTGTGGATTTATCTATGTCTTTGTATGGCAGTCTATAGTGTTACTTCAGTACGGTCACATGAGCAGTGTCGCTCCACTATAGTGTCAATTCTTCGTAAATTCAGTATCACGCTAAACACTATTTGTAGTGATAGTGTAAAACTCTTTCGAAAATATGGTTCCCGTGAACAACCTTTAGATTTGAAGCTTAGTACGAATTTTTAAAACCGCCATGGGTGGAAACACTACCCATAGAGATATTTTCCAAGCCTACGAATGCCGATGAGTCTTCCATTCGCCATCGAAAGGCCGATTAATCATCTCATCTCATCATCTCGTCTCATCGCTCGTTTTTAACCGGTTTGTTATTTGAATAACTCAGATTCTTCCTTCTGAGGAATTTTTGGCGAATGAATATAGTAAACAGAGTACCTGACCTACCAAGAATCTAACACGGTTTATAGGATTTTTTGTACGTTTTTAAGACTGATTCTGGTATAGTTTACATTTGGTACTTCGATTTGTAATCCACTGTTCGGATTCGAATGAAAGTCGTTAATCGTTATTCAACCGAGGATATGGGCTATATGAATAGAATTCCGAGGCCCGGCTAAAGTGTGACTTGCGCACGGCTAGAGTGGCGACTTGCACATGCTTAGAGCAGTGATTCTTCCAACCTATGTTTTAGTATATATATTAATATACAGGGATATGTAAGTTGTGCCTTACAAGACCAAAGTTCTACCCTTCACCCGTCTGTAACCTGCACATAGTACATCACTGGTATGCATACAACACACCACGAAGTACCTTGACTCCGTACATGCTAGGTGCTTGTTGACAGACTCACCCAGCTGAAGTGGCTTCATCTTACAATCTTGACAGGTATGCTGATAAATTTTGAACATGTAGACATAAAAACTAGTGTTCAATCTCAAATTCGTTTTCCTAGCTTTATTGTCTGTGTACCCAAGGAAGGTTTAACAATAGTTAGCACCCAGTCTGAGTAAAATATTAAATATCTAGAGCACCTAAAATACCTCAATATAGCCTTTCTGGTGTCTGAAAAGCAAAGAGCGGGACTTGGAAGAGCAAGCATAAAATTATGGTTTGAATATGGATACCGTGAAATATGTCAGAGTATAGGAATCTAGTGGCAGTCCTTCAACTCTGTATCTAGAGATGTATCTAGAGATGTATCCAGAGATGTATCCAGAGATGTAGACCGGAAAGATAACTTTGATAATTACCGTTTTAGAACTATATTGCATGACTATCATGACACTGAAACGTTTATCATCTCTGCTTTTAATTGGAGTATGGTCCACCGGAAAAACCTGCGGAAGATGAATAACCTCACCAACACAGATTCAGAATCTGCAGGACAAATTTATCCATGCTCCCCTTTTCAACACATGCATATTTTAGAGAGCCTTTTTAGAAACTTAAATTGAGAATTAGGGAATTTTTTGGCAGCTTTAGTGGGTGACTTAGGGGGACTAAATGCAGGGCCTGCACATAGCCGTTATCCACACGATCAATTCTAGTCTAAAGTCACCCTGGCAGAAGCTAACCCTGGCTTTGACATCTTTGAAAGACAATGACCTTTTCATTTCCATAAAAAAATCTTTAATAAACTTTGCAATGTGGAACATACATCTCCATAGGATCTAGCTAGCTTTTGCTGACCCCTATTAGACTCTTTCATGCCTAATTAAAGTAGCAATTATTGACGGGTCCCACTTATAGTATAGCACTTGAATCAAACCATGTTAAGTACAAGTCTTGGCAGGGGCTGAGTTTACACGAGGTCTTATTGTCTACTAGACCTACTTGATGCGTGTGCAGTCCGTGCATCTGCTAACCTGACTCCACACAATACGCCAACCATGAATCAATTCTTTAGTAGTCATTTCCGATAGACAATTGGAGGAGCATGAGGATAAACTCTTGAGTGAATAAGCTTTTGAATGATGCTACAGCTTATCACGGTAAGACTATCCAAACTAACAGTTCATTGTTTATAATGAGCCTACCCTGTGAGACCACGTCAACCATAGTTAGTTCTAGTATCGACCCCTTCACTCAAGTGTACTGTACTATTTACTCCATGGATATCTGTTCACACTCTTTAATGATCGTACACCCATCTGGCCATCATGGGTCATACCAGGTATCATCATGAGTCACAGTTCTTATTCTGGGGAAGATGCCATATACAGGACCCGTAAAGATTCGAGCCATTTCATCCATCTTCAAGTAACCTGGAGACAATCCGTGGATTTCTTTCACTAAAAGCTATCAAGCCACTATTTCTCCAGTGGCAGTGAAAAAAGTGTGTATAGGTTCAGGAGAATGAGTCAGCCTGCGAATCCGTAAAATAGTCCCAGAACTATAATGCTCCCACACCACAATGCTTCCACACCACAATGCTTCCCCAATACAATGCCCCCGCAATACAGACTCCAGCAATCATCATATTGACGATGCATGCAGCCCAAAATAGTTTCAATTTCAATGTGATTTCTTTTTTTCACGAAAACAAAGCAGGTCCGGAGTCTCGTGAAACACCACCGGCCAGACCGCGAAGGAACGCAGACCGCAGACCTTGAGCCTCAGTTAGACATTTTCGCCAAGAAATGTCTACAGTCTAAACAATCCAGAGTTCCCCGAAAGTATACAGGAAGTGGCAGAGAACGTCTAAGGTATTGTGGGGTAAGGAATTTCTTTTGTTGTTTCAGAAAGACCATCAGCACCAAGTGTCTTAGTGTCGTGTCTCGTTTAGAGTTCTGCCTTCTCGTGGCCAATCCCAAAAAGTGTGTAACTGAGGTGGTGAGGGTTTGGGTTACTCCATCACTAGCCTTGTTGAGGACAGTGGGGTCGAGTGCCCCGCGAAGACAGCTGCAGCAGCAGGTGGCGGTAAAAGTCCCCTGTCAAGCATGTCCCATCCGCGCAAGGGCCTTTTCGTCATCGTCTGATTTGGTGCGAGCAATCATCAGCCAATGGCGAGCGCGGCGTAGTGTTACACTCCGCGGGACTCTGCACACAGGGGGTCTAAATGCTTCTATCAAAACGCACTCTCTCCACGCGGTGTGCACACAGCCGCTTTTTGGGGCCTCCACCCTGCAGAGTCATGTAACATTGTAAGCAACTCCAAGCAGAGCCCGGAGTTCCCCCCGCAGTTGGGTCAAGACATCAGGGCTTCTAGCAGCCGCTTCCCAGGCCCACCACCTTGAAATCGGTATGAATTATGGTACAAGAACTGGTATTGGAGTCAAAATACGTTGACGTGGTCGCCCCAACTCTATTTATGCTTAAAAAAGTAAATAAAGACTTTCCCTTTTGATAAAGTGGCAATATGTAGCGGTCGTAACACTGCAGGGCCATGCAGAAAAAAAAGTTAGGCTACTCCGGGATAGTGGGGTAGCACATTGTTTGCAGCCCCATGACGAAGACCCAGCAGATGCCATTATATATATAAAGCTTGTAGTTGCCTGCAATAACCCGCGATCATCATATTTATTGGTGTCTTAGCTCAATATGTCGATCGAAAGGAAATATTCTACAGAGCACGTGTCCGACACCGAGAAAGGACTCAGTGCCCCACCAAAAGAAAAAACCCAGTTCCGCTGGAGAATCGTTGATAATGACTCCCCCAAAGAAATCTATAACTGGACCTTATATTTGACGGTGTTTGTCTTTGGAGTTCTTGGCGCAGCGCGGGGTCTCGATGAGGGGAACATCTCGGCCAGTCTGACCCAAGTGTCGTTCAAAAGACGGTTTGGGCTCAGTGACAAGTCCAAAACAAAGGATGAAATAGCGAACTTGAAATCCAACATCACTTCTATGGTGCAGCTCGGCTCCGTGGGTGGTGCCTTATTGGCCATGTACACGGTGGACAAGTTTGGACGGATCAATGCGTTGCGTGGTGTCTGCGTTATCTGGATAATCGGAGCCATTATTCAAATCACTTCCAAATCCGTGGGTCAACTTTACGCTGGTCGTTTGATCGAGGGTTTGGCCATTGGGCAGACCACCACCATTGGCCCCACTTACCTTTCTGAGGTTGCACCCAGACAAATCAGAGGTATGTGCGGATGTATCTTTGCCGGAGCTGTGTACTTTGGTATTATGATTGGTTACTTCTCCAACTACGGTACAGCCTTGCATATTTCTAATGACTCCGATAGACAGTGGGTGATTCCCACGTCGTTAAAGCTCGTTTTATCGGGTTCCATTTTCATCATGTCGTTCCTTTTCTGCTTTGAGTCGCCTAGATGGTTGTTGAAAGTCAACAGACCCGACGATGCCATTAAGAATTTGTCCAAGATTAGAAACCTTCCTTCAGACCACCCATTTATCATTGGTGAGATCTCCGATATTAATGAACAACTTTTGGTTGAAAAAGAGGCTGTGGAAGGCACCAGTGCCATCTCGTTGTTTAAAGAATTCTTCCTTGTCAAGGCCAACCGGTACAGATTTTTTGTTGTTGCAGCAGGAGCACAGTTGTTGGGCCAGTGGTCTGGAGCTAATGCCGTGACCATCTACGCCCCAGAATTGTTTGCAGTTGCAGGAGTTACCGGAGTTGAGAAGTTGAAGATGACTGCCATTTTGGGTGTGGTCAAGTTCGTGTCGGCATACATTGGAGCGTTTTTCGTGATTGACTTCCTCGGCAGAAGAACTGCGTTGTATTCTGGTATTACTTTGCAGCTCGTGTGCGAGCTCTACTATGCTATTTTCATGAACATCGTGCCCCAGGCAACTGAAGAAGACGACGTTTTGACTGGCTCTAGAGCCCGGGCCTCCAAAGGCGCCTTGGCCGCCATTTTTCTCTCTGGTACCGGCTGGACCATCGGCTTCAACTCCGTGCAGTACCTTTTGGGCTCGGAGATTTTCCCCTTGAACATCCGTTCCTTTGCACAGTCCATGGTGATGGTGTTGCATTTTGCGAACCAGTACGGTAACTCGAAAGCACTTCCAAAGATGATGCTTGCCATGGGAGCACACGGAGCGTTCTACTTCTTCTCGGGAGTGTTGATCTTCTCTCTTTTCTGGGCATGGTTCTTTGTCCCCGAGGTGGCTGGCCGTTCTTTGGAGAGTATGGACGAGATCTTCAACTTGCCATGGTACTTGATTGGAAGAAGAGGTCCCGAGCTTTGCCCCGACCACTCTGAGCTCAACAAGATTCACTACGACAAGGGACAGATGAGCTACGAGCAGAAGCCCGAGGGCGAGCACGTGGAGGATGTGAACGACGAAGAGGATAAGGATGAAAAGCTTATGAAATAGGGATTACGGAAAATGTTTATGATAGCTTATGAATGGGATTAATACGAATTAGAGTACACTTAATGTCAACCATGTAGTGCGCATGCGCGTCGGTCCATCTCCCATGGCAGCAGCTCCAGCATAGGTCCCAGCAGTGTATATACCAATACTGCCAGTAAGGTAGTGTGCAGATCTAACAAGAAAAAACACACTTGAAACCTATTCGAAACACATCTGAAACCTAATGAAACACACTCAAAACATATTTGAAACACATTTAAAAGGCATGAAATTCTCTTAATAATCTTGTTTGTCGTAGTACCTCAGCTTACCCTTGTAATGAAAGGCTGGTCCTATAGTGCAGGCTGCGAAAGGCCCGCACCCAGTAGTGCATGCAACGTCTGCTCCAGATGAGAAAAAACAAGCACCTTCTCCCCATACACCTATTCTTCTACACAAAAAATGGGTGTTCCGGCTCTCTTCAGATGGCTTTCCACAAAGTACCCCAAGATCATCTCCCCAGTGGTGGAGAGCTCCGCAGACCTCGAGTACGGCAAAGTGGCACAGTACTCGGACCCAAACCCCAATGGAGAGTTGGATAACCTCTACTTGGATATGAATGGTATTGTCCACCCCTGTTCCCATCCCGAACACAAGCCTGCACCCACCACGGAAGATGAGATGTTTCTTGATGTTTTCAAGTACACTGACCGAGTGCTTATGATGGCCCGGCCCAGGAAGGTTTTGGTGATTGCCGTGGATGGTGTGGCCCCCAGAGCCAAGATGAACCAACAGAGAGCACGTCGGTTCCGTGCAGCACAAGATGCAAAAATCAACAACGAGGAGAAACAGAGACAGATCCAGGAGTCTGAAGCTCGAGGCGAGAGCATTGATGAGGCCATTAAGGATAAGAGAACATGGGATACCAACGCCATTACCCCTGGTACACCTTTTATGGATGGACTTGCCAAAGCCCTCCGGTACTGGGTTGCATATAAACTCTCCTCAGACCCTGGCTGGAAAGACCTTCAGGTGATCATCAGTGATGCCACTGTTCCAGGAGAGGGAGAGCACAAGCTCATGAGTTTCATCCGATCACAAAGGCTGGATCCCGAGTACGATCCCAACACAAAGCATTGCATCTACGGATTGGATGCAGACCTTATTTTCCTTGGGCTCGCCACCCATGAGCCCCATTTCAGAGTGCTTCGTGAGGATGTGTTTGCTCAAAACTCCGGCAAGTTGCGAGTGGCTGACCAGTTGCTGATGACTGCAGAGCAAAAAGAGGCGTTGGATGCACAGGATGCACGCAAGCCCTTTTTGTGGCTTCACGTTAATGTATTACGAGAGTACCTTGACATGGAGTTGCGTCAAAACGTGGCGGGTGCGTGGGATTTGGAGCGTGCCATTGACGATTGGGTGTTCATGTGTTTTTTTGTGGGGAATGATTTCTTGCCGCATATGCCAGCACTTAGTGTGCGTGATAACGGCATTGATATTTTGATCACGTGCTGGAAACAGGTGATGTCTAAGCTGAATGACTATATAACTTGCGATGGAAAAATCAACCTAGAGGGTGTGGAGAAGATGCTCGGTTTTTTGGCCACTAAGGAGGATGAAATCTTCAGAAAAAGACATGAAACCGAGCAAAGATACCAGAACAACCATAAGAGACAGAAGTTCGCACAGCAGGAAGAGAAGAGCTTAAGGGCACAATACTTGCCCACGGTTTCTAAGGGTAAGGAGAAGGCACCAATCACTGCTGACATGAACATGCCTTTAATGGACACCTCGGGCAAGTTGGTTGAGGGCTTTGCTCAGTTAACAAATAAGGATATCGTGAATAACCGTGATATCATCACCAAAGCAAACATGGCCAATGCAGATGCAGCTGCAGCCCTCAAGAAACTTTTGAACAAGTCATCAGCTGGAGGTGACGAAAGTACCACCGAAGCCAACGAAAAAGGTGATGAAAGTGAGACTAGTGCCACGGACGATGCATCGAGACCCACCACAGAGGCAGAGGATGATCTAGACGACTTGGACCCAGAAAACACCGGTGATTTGGTGCGCACATACCAACCCGGGTACCGGGAGAGATACTACAGAAGTAAGTTTGGAGCTAAAACGACCGCGGAGATCGACGAGATCCGTAAGAAGGTCACCAGGTCCTACTTGGAGGGTATCTCCTGGGTTTTGTTATACTACTACCAAGGCTGTCCTTCTTGGCAATGGTACTACCCATACCATTACGCACCGTTCGCGGCCGACTTCCAGGACTTGAGAGACATTGTTGGCGAAGAAGGCATCAAATTTGTTAAAGGAGAACCTTTCAGGCCTTACGAACAGCTCATGTCGGTCTTGCCTGCAGCCTCGGGCCATACCCTCCCGGAGGTGTTTCGGGGTCTCATGAGCGACCCAGACAGTGAGATCATCGACTTTTATCCCGAAGATTTCCAAATCGATATGAACGGTGCCAAGATGAGCTGGCAAGGAATTGCTTTATTGCCATTCATCGACGAGAAAAGACTTCTCGCTGCTGTTCAGGGCAAGTATCCCCTCTTGACTCAAGACGAGGTGGACAGGAATACGAACAAAACCGCGCAGCTCTACATTTCAAAAGACAATGCCAACTACAAGCGGTTCTTGAAGGCATTCCAAAACGAAGATGATTTGGAGTTTAGATCCCACAAGTCTGGGTTGGCCGGGTTAGTCAAGCCTACCGAGACCTCAGTGGCTGAGGGTGACCTCATATTTCCTTTGAAGGAGGGCGACATGCCCAACATCAGGAGAAGCGATTTCTTGCAATCGTGGTATGACTTTCCCGTGACAATGCCCGGAAAATCCATGTTGCTTCAAGGCTACATTCCACATCAAAAGGTTCTTGACGAGAGCGACAAGTACCATTTGCACAGCAAGAAGAGACACAATCCAAGATTCCAAAACGTGTCTAATTACGTCAACAAGGGACCCACGGGCACCAAGAGCTACATGGCCTTTTCCATGCGGCCTGGAGGTTACCGGTCAGTGACACATGCTATTTCCACTAACCGAGGCGGGCCTAACAACGGACCTAACGGCAATTATAACACCCAAGGTCAGAATGGTAACAACCAGCAAAACAGCTACAATCGGAGCAACTACAACAACAATAACAACTACAACAATGGTTACAACAATGGATACAATAACTCAAATAATGGTTACAATGGCTACAACAATGGTTATAATGGCCAGAATAATGGTTATAATGGCCAGAATAATGGATACAACAATAGCTACAATAATAGCTACAATAATGGCTACAACGGAAACTCCAACAATAGCTACAACAGCTACAACAATAACTACGGAGGTGGTTACAACCAGCAAGGACCTCGTGGGAACTATAACAGGAACCAAGGTGGGTACCAGGGCAACAACTACAACCAGTATGGCCGCTCGTCAAATGGATACTCCAACAACAGGCGGTCGTGATAGATTTAGAGATAGTTTTGCTTAATCAATAAGCTACTAGAATCGTGTATGTTGTACCCAGTCTGAGCAGTAGTCCATAATTGAGATCCGTATTGAGCTCCATAGTAAAGGGCCTTAGGTTGCGTGAGTCACGTGACACGCCTAAACAGCCTACCATAACCACTTGACCACCCATAGGCCAAAAAAAAAAAATAACTATGGACATCTTTGTATTCTTCATAAGCCCAATTATGTACACTCCAAACAATAAGTAATTCAAAGCTGGATCTGATTTTTAAAGACATTTATAGCTCACTGGTATCCACAGTTCGCGGCCGTTATGACATATTATGGTAGAATCGCACTGATATCACTATGGCTCTTCGTCCCTGCCACACACCATGACCCAAGTCTTCTATGAAACAAGCACCAAAAGTTTAGTCTCGATTGACGACACTTCAAAGCTTAAAATCGAAACATTAGAAACACCAGAAACTTCAAAAGCCTCAAATCAAATCCCCCACATCCATAAGAGTACTGTGGCCCTTCATGGCTACAATGTGCACGTCTTAGACTCCATCAAATCAGGCACCAGCGAAAGAAGCTCCGAGTCCGGAATCTACTGTGATGTCTTGAAGCCTCTATTCAACGATTTATTTGAAATCCCCCATATTTACCATGCCACCGATTCCAAGCACTCGGTGAGGGCCTTTGCCAAGTCTTTAACTACTACCACCAAAGCCACTGCCCCCTCCAAGCCTACTTTGGTCATTGTTATTTCTGGAGACACATCCATCAATGAATTGGTCAATTCACTCTCAACCCAAGAAAACGGCCGCTTGAAACTCTTCGTGGTGCCTGCAGGAACCGGAAACTCGTTGGCCTTATCAGTGGGCATCACCGACCAAGCCCGGGTCATCTCCAGATTGTTCACCCACACACAAGAGGATTCCAGGCCATTGAACTTGTACGAGGCCAAGTTCCCGGAAAAGTCGTACATTTTCGATAAGGACGGCGGCCACGTGCCGATCACATCCATGTTGTTTCTAGTGGTTGCGTCGTGGGCTTTCCATGCTTCGTTGGTCGCTGATAGCGATACTGAGGAGTTGAGAAAGTATGGTTTGGAACGCTTCAAGATGGCTGCCCAGCAGAATCTAGCTAGACCTCAGAAATACTTGGGCTCTGCTTCGGTGCTAAAGGATGGAGAGACCCTCCAGAACATAGATGGGCCCTTTGCCTACTTTGTCTTGACACCTTCCCAGAGGTTCGAGCCTACCTTTGTTATTCTGCCCCACGGCAATATCTTCGATACCAACATGTACCTTGTGTCTTTTGGCTACCAGGATAATGACTCTTACATCTTGGATATCATGGGCCAAGTCTACGATAATGGGAGCCACACTAAGAATAGTCTTGTGAGGTATGAGTGCTTGGATGACCACACCAGTCTCCGTCTACATATCGGTACAGGAAACGAGGCCCAAAATAGGCGTTTTTGCATAGACGGTGCCATCGTTGTGGTTCCCGAGGGTGAAGAAAATATGACGTTCCAGTATTTTGGAAGCTCATCCAATGGATGGGACATCGAGATCATCAGTTAATGCGATTATGGGATTCTATTTATTAACGGTGACACTGACCTCATGAGTTATATTATATTAATTATTGGTGACACTAACAGAAAGTAAATCTGTTCACTCCTTGTTTCTCTTGAAGTTCACAGTGGCCGGAGCACTGCTGGCAGCAGGTCTCTTCTTTTGATTGTTATTCGAGATGTTCTCGTTGGTAGCTTGAAAACCCTCGGTCTTTTGGGCCACAAGTCCAGTGTTGGCTGGATTGGCAAATCCTTCACTGGTGTGTGGTTTAGACTGGCTAGGCGTGGTAGATGACTCAGACGATTTGTTCTTGTCCAGTTCGAGCCGTTCGACTTTTCGGTTCAACACACGAAGCTTGAACTCGTACTTTTTATCCACGGCTTTTTCCACGTTTGCCTTCTCCTCGGCCAACGTCTTGTCAAAGCTTGCATTCAAATCCTTGATTTTCTGCTCGTATTCTTGCTTCAATCCTTCCTTGATCTTGTCCACATCCTCCAGTGTTTTGTTAGTGTTGGATTTGAACCTCTCGTTGAGTTTGGCTTGGACCTTGGCTTCTAACTCCTTTGAAAATGTGGCGTCGAGCTCTTGTTTATGTTTTGCGAGCTTTGTTTCAAACTCCTGGCTCAATTTTTGCTTGATCTCTTCTTCGTTAGCTTTGTTGCCGGGCTCTTTACCGGTTAAAGCATCCTTCAACTGGGCCTTGTAGTTAGTTTTCAAGGTGCGTTTTTCCGTTTCAAACGACGCTCTCAAGCTGGTGATCTGCTCGTTGAACTTCTTGTCGTTTTCTTGCAATTGAGCTTTCAAGGCCTGGATCTCTTGCGATTGACCAGTCTCTTCCTTGGAAGCAGTCTGGGACGACTTCTCTTGAGCCAGCTTCAAGTCAGCCAACTCTTTTTCGAGCTCTTTATTCTTGGTCCTGTGTACTCCCAATTTGGCCTTGAACTCGGACTTGAGACTCTCAAATCTCTGCATCAAGTTCTTGAGCTCTTGATTGTTGTTAAGCTGTGCCTTGACGCGGTCGTTCTCCTC
Organism: Metschnikowia sp. 01-655c1; assembly: GCA_002370185.1. NCBI lineage: Eukaryota > Fungi > Ascomycota > Pichiomycetes > Serinales > Metschnikowiaceae > Metschnikowia > Metschnikowia sp. 01-655c1. The sequence continues at coordinate 15,412 of NKZO01002011.1, forward strand.
CTTTAGAAGCTTCAATTCTTGAGCTTGCACTTCCATGTCTATTCCGGTATCAGGCACATCTTCGTTTTGCTTTTTGCTCAAGGCTTCCAATTCGGCTTGCAATTGACCCATGCGCTCCGAAAGGTTTTTGTTCTCGTTCCGCAATGTGGTGTTGCTTTCACGCAAGATGTTCAAATGGTCAAGTTGCTCGAGCAAACGCTCGTGCTCTTTGTTGGAGTCGTTAAGCTCAGTTTTCATGGACTGCATTCTCGACACTTGCAACTTCATGACGTTTAACTCGGCACCAAAATTCTCTGCTTCCACCTTCAGCTGCTCCAATTGGTCTGCCATAGCTGCACACTTGGCCTCGGCTGATTCCTTCTCGCTGCGGAGGAAACTGATCACTTGTCTCATGTCTTCACTCGACAGTCCATCGTCTCCCTCTGCCGTTGAGGACCGGATTTCAAGCTGACTAATTGCGAGAGCGTATTGGTACTCCAAGTCTCTCAACTTGATCTGTGTGGCTTGGAGCTCGTCTTGTACGTTTGAAGAGTGTTCCAGTAATGACTCTTCCTTGGCGAGCAACTCCATATCCTTCTGCTTTAAAGAAGAACAAAGCTCATCAATTCGTTTTTGCAAGCCTTCTGCATCTTCTTTTTGCTTAACCACTTGCTTGTTCAAGAGATCAGCCTCAGAAAACTTCTCCTTGTACCTTCTCTGGGTTTCATCCGTTATAGCAACTTGGTTCTTCAAGTCAGAGCTGATCGAGTCCAATTTCGATTCGTAGTCTGCTTTCAAGCTATCATAGGAGTTTGCTTTGTAAGAGTTCTCCTCCACCTTCAACTTCAACTCCTGCACTTGAGCATCGTAATTCTCTTTAGTCTGCTTTAACTCCGTGTTCAATTGTTCGATCTGCTCCTTGTAATCCTTGATCAAATTATTCAATTGCACCTTTTCATTGTTGAGAGCAGCGAGCTTCTCATCAGTAGTCACCTTATATTGGTCGAAAGACTCTGTTGCCTTCATAAGAGATTCTTCAGCCGACTTCGCAATATTGTTGAATTCCGCCACTTGTCTCTCGGCTTCTCTGAGAGCGATTCTGAGGTCATCATGTTCGGAAAGAGGCACCTGGGAATCTTCTCCCAACGTGGGGTGCGCAAGATTCCTAGACTCGGAAAATCCCAGTTGTTGCAGGTTTCCTTTCGACTTAAGGCTTTCGACCAATGCTTCCTTTTCGGCCAACTTGCTTCTGGCCTCGAGGAGTTTTTGACTTAACTCGTTCACCTGCTCCAACTTAGCATTCTGTGCCTTCATGGCCATCTCAGATTGACTGGTCAAAATCAGAATCTTCTCCTCTTTTTGCTCAATCTTCTCTTGTAAGGATTGGTAGTTAGACACGCTTTGTGCTAATCTGGACGAGAGGTCCAGACTAGATGCCTCTCTTTCCTTCAAAATAGACTGCAAACTCGATGCAAACTGGCCGATCTGGTCCTTGTCTTTCCTCAAGGTCTCGATTTCTGTTCTGAGAGTAGAGTTAAGAGACTTCAACACTTCCTTTTCCGTCAGCAAGTTCTTGGAAGAAGATATGTGGTTGAACAACTCGCGCTCAGCATCCCTCAACTCATTCGACTTCTTGACTAAAATCTCTTCTTGTTTTGTGGATTGTTCTTTCCAGAAGACCGTTTCCTTTCGAGACAACTCTAGTTCTTCTTGCAGATTGTCCAACAATTTTTTGGTGGTTTCCAATCTGTTCTGCGCTAACTCAACCGAGTATTTGGTGGAAGCTACCTTGAGCTTGAAGGTTTCTTTTTCGGAGTTGAGCTCCGAGATTTTCTCGTTTAGTTTCTTGATTCTCTCCTCCGATTGAGATTGCAATTGTTTCACTGCTGACTCATGATCTTGTACACGTTTAAGCAAATCAGCATTTGCATCACGGAGAGTCTTCAATTCAGGCTGTTGACTTTCAAGCTGTGAGTTGCCTCCATTCAACGACTTGAGAAGGTCTCTTTCTTTGCTCACAGCCTCGTACTTAAGGGTCAAACTTTCAAGTTCGCCTTGGAGGGTTAAAATGGCTTCTCTAGCCTCCTCGACGGCTGCAGCTTCGAATCCGTTTGAGTCAACGTCTTTGTCTTCCAACTGTTTACCCAACAGCCTCACAGCCACGGTCAATTCCTCGTTTTTCTTCTGCAACTCGATAATATTTGCGAACCCAATCAACCTCTCGCTGATCAACCGATCCGTGTCAGACTCATGGGCATTATCCTTGTAACCACTCTTGGCAAGAATCTTGTCGATTACCTTCTTCTCTTGAGCAGAAAGTGGATCCTCATTATCATCGCGAATCTTGGAATGGATTAAGTAGAAGCACAATTGCATTCCCAAATCTCTTGACAATTGCTTCAATGAGTGGAGCTCGATTTCGTTGGACGCCAATCTGGCCCTCAATCTGTTTGCCTCTTTTTCGGTCTCCACCTTATCGATACGGATGGTCTCCATATTTTCAAGCAAGTCCTTCATAGAGTTTTCGTAGAACTGAATTTGGTTGCGGTAATTTGCAATGGCTGGTTTCTTGGACTCCAATTCTGAAACGAAGTGCTGAAGCTGAGCAGCAAGCTTCTCCTTCTGGGATTTTTCAAGCACAAGCTCTTTTTTGATATGGTTGAACTCTGTGTAAAGAGTTGATAAAGAGATACCCGAGTTTCCTTCTTGCAAAATCATCTCTGCAGATGGAGCAAGTTTTGGAAGCTCTGTTTCCTTGTGCAACTCGGAGTCCAATGCCTCCTCAGTTCGTCTAAGCTTTTCCTCTAAGAAAATAATCCTCTCTGTTTTCGAACTGTTGTCTTGCTGAACAACCGAAAGTGTTTCTGCTGTAGTTGCCTTCATCTCCTCGGCATATTCCTCAAGCTGCGATATTCTGTCGTCTTTTTCAGTAAGTTGGATATTAAGGAGCTCAATGGTGTCGTCCTTATTAGCGCATTCCTTAGAAAACTTCAAGCTGCGAGACTCAAGTTTGCTTTCTGCCTCTGATAAGCTTGCGTGGAAGCTGTCAACCTTAGACTGCAACTCATTGACTTGCTGAGTCAAGGATTCTTTCAAGGACTTCAAGGTCTCGTTCTGGCTCGTAAGAGACGAGATCTTGTTAGCATCTCTGTAGTATTCAGTGTCATGACGCTTGATCAAGTCGGTGTACTTTCCTTGAATCGACTTGAGCTGTGTCTCATACCACTCTTTTTGACCTTTGAGGTAAATGAGCTCATTGTTGACTTTGCTCAAGTCAAGCTTGGCGGAAAATTTGTCGTTGGTTGCCTCATTTAATTCTTTGGTGATTGCACTCAACTTCATGCCCTGATCAATGTTCAGCTTGGTGAGTTGGTTTATCGTTTCATTGAGTGCCTGGATTTCTTGGATTTTGGCATCCATTGCAGAGAAGCTCGATTTCTCTGACGATTCGTTGGATGTTTCTAATTGTTTTAGTTTCTCGGTGGCATTCTTCAACTTGGCATGGAGCTTGATCAATTCCGACTCCTGGGCCAAGGAAGTATTGGAGATGATGTCATTTTCAGCCCTCATCGAATCATTGGCTGCCGATAACCTTTCAATCTCTTGCTGTAACTTGTCGTACTTCTTCTGCTGTACCTGGTTGATCTGTTCTTGGTTAAGCTTGAAGAACGAGAGCTCGGATTGAAGACCGTGGTAGCTGTGTGCTCTCTGAGATACTTTCAGAATGAATTCCTGCCCATTCTTCAAGACCACTGCAGGGTCAACACCTAAAAATGAAGCAGCGGCCTCTATGTCTGCACTCAAGGTTGCTTGGTCATGTTTACCTGGACTTCGCAAGGCAGGCTCACCAAAGGTATCATTTGCAGTAGCATCAAAGGCATCCTCGCCAGCTTCGACAAAGTCCGGAAACTGCGAATTGGTTCTGGTATCGATTGGCGAGCTCCTCATTGGCTTGACCACATCCTTGGCAACATCAAAGCTTTTTGGGGTGGTGATGTGCTCGATATCTTTGAGAGGCGGAAGCAGTTTCAGTGGCGTGGCATATTGCTTATTGGACGACACGGGCATGTTCACAGATAACGCCGAGGTATTGGGATCGGGATCTTGATTTCTCGAATCGGGGTCTTTGGAATCGGACCCGCTTTCTTCCTGGACGCCATCTGCATGGATAGTGGTGTTGGTAGGTTCGGGAACCTGGTTATTGTCTTCGATGACCTGATCCACATTTACGGTAGGGACGATTGTATTTTCAGCATCGTGATTGATGTGTTGGTTGATGTCTTGATTGATGTCTTCGTTTATGTCGGGAGCATCGGAGTTCTGGCCCAAGGGAGGGGCGTTTTCATCGTTTTTGATCACGCCCGGGGATTCGCTCTGGTGATGTCCGTTTTCAGAGGCATGCTCCTGAACCTCTTTGGAGGGCGGACTTTGATGAGGATCCATGGGGTAGAATTCACGGATTGGTGCGATGCTGGCTATGTACGTTTCGGTTGAGGACGGACGCGCAACACCCGTACACCGCACCAAAAGCAGCATCAACTCAAGTGTAAGACGTAATTTCAAGTGAAGAGCTACGATAGAATTTACACTGGAGGAAACTAAAGTGAGTGGTTCCAGTTATGTCAAAATTGGGTCAGCTGAATACAATGATTCCGCGGGGGTGAGGTGGTCCACATGGTGCACATTAGAGGCCTCAGATGCCGCATTCAAGACAGCTCAAGCAGCATTAGCGATACAGCATTAGCTATACAGCATTGAACGAGCGCAAAATCAGAAGTAGATTATGAGCTGATAAATGAGTCGATCAATGTTGTTAAACTAATAGTGTTAGTGTACTAGTGTTAGTGTACTAGTGTTAGTGTAGTACTGTGAGTGCACTAGCAATGTGAGTGCTAGTAATGTGTGAGTATAGCAATGTGAGTATAGCAATGTGAGTATAGCAATGTGACTGTACCGGAGTACTGTTAATTTGTGTGTGAGTATGATGTAAAAAAATTAATGGTGTTTTGATGTAATGGTCTAACAATGTAGGGTTAACTAATGTGAGTGAAATGAGTGATAATATATGGCAATGTATGGTGGTGTGTGGTAATGTATAGTAATGTATAGTAATGTATGGTAATATATGGTGGTGAGTGTGGGGTCTAAGAGTACTGGATAGGTCGTATTCGCGGAAGAGTGCGAGGGCTTCAGGGCTGGAGCCCTAGGCACATGACCCGGGCGTGGCGGCGTGCGCGGCGAGCCTGCACCGAAAAAACCTTTCCTCGCAACATCAGTAAAATCTTCACGCGAGATTCTTACTCTTTTCATAACCGTCAGCTATGATTGAGCCATCCTTGAAAGCTTTAGCTTCTAAGTACAACTGTGACAAATCCATCTGCCGTAAGTGTTACGCCAGATTGCCACCTAGAGCAACCAACTGCAGAAAGAGAAAGTGTGGTCACACCAACCAATTGAGACCAAAGAAGAAGTTGAAGTGATCCGTGGGCTCCTTACTTATGTTTGTCTTTGTGTGGATTTTTTCCACTAAGGCATTCCACCTGATTATTTAGCTTATGTCAATAAACTTTCCATCGATGAATGTTGTAGGGGCCACGCCGGTGGTCCGAGGGACGACCTGGAAGACCCAAGAGAACTTACGAGGGCCTTCTGTGAGGACTTTTCAGAGGATTCTGTATAGAGGACTCTCAGAGGGACTTAGAAGATTCTCCAAGAACAGAGGTTGTTTCGTTGTAGATTTTAATCAGGCAGTCAAGTCTGAAACATAGATCCAGGGCATGGGAGTTCAATGCTAACTATTGCTGAGGCTATGTAGATGACTAACCTACTTAATCTCAAAGCAATGGTCCATAAAAGTCCATGAGACTGTTCAGTATGGGCCAGTCTAACTACTTCATGAACTGGTGTAGCTATTCCGTGGGTTGTATGAGCTGTGAGCTAGTAAGCTAACGGTCGCACCCATAGTAAGTGCAAGACTAGTACAAGTAGTCAGCGAAACCACACGTTATTACTATTATCCTGGCAACATATTACTTCTCATTTCAGTTCTATCATTGAGTCATGAGAGAGCCTCAACAACTGGGTACACCAATTGTCATTTGGCACTCTACTACTCACTAAGAAATACTACTCACTGAAAGTACACCACTACAAATACACCACTACAAGTACATCTACTACTCACTTCCAGACTACAGTATCACTCGGTCCATGGTAACACGTACTTCTATGCCACACCGTGCTCTATAATACTTCTTTGTTAATACTCCTATACTAATACTGACAACTGACTGTTACACGTCCATGAGAATACAGTAGTACTGGACAACAAGAGCCAGCACACCACCCTTAGTAGTAGTAGTGTATAAAAATATATGGTACTCTAATGTACAGCTTTATTATGAGTATTTGTGGGATTTTGTAGTTTGTACGAGTCCTAAAAATTGTTGCTGTTGGAGTTGTTGTTGTTGGAGTTGTTTTTGTTGTTTTTGTTGGATTAGTAAGTAGTAATTAATTCTCGTACTTATTTTTCCAGCGCGGCTCGGGGGGTTTAATTGCCGATCCTCTGTGCGACTTCCGTGCTACAGAATCGCGGAAGCCACTCCAGTCAGCCGGTCGGCCTTTGGCATCAGCACATGACCAAAGCAGATCCATCCATGGCAATCTGCAAATCTTTCCAAATAGTCGATATTCATAATACAGTAGCTTCTCTAAAGTCCTCTTTTATTTCTCTTCAAGTCATCTTCTAATTCCCTCTTATTTCCTCTAATTCCTCTATATCTTTAATCCCCTCATTTGTATAATTCCCTCATTCTCTTCCGTGTTCTGTTGCACTTTCTTTCCTGGGCTATGGCAGTGTTCAAGCCCTGCTGACTGCAATTGCCCAGGCGCGCACACGGGCATGTGCCATAGACCAGCCAACATTCGTATATACAGACAAATGGATTAACAGACCAAAGAAAGACAGCGCCGAGAAAAGCGTCGAGCCAGACCCGCATAAGGTTCTTCTCCGGAAAGCATATAGGTCCGGTCCTGCACTAGGGCCGTGGATGCCGCAGGACCAATGCCCAATCTGAGACAGTGGTTGGCCGCATTATCAGGTGCGCGTCCAGCAGCAGCAGCAGCAGCAGCACTCAGAGAAGACTGGGGCACCTGTGGCAATTGTTCCATTGTTAGCAAGTTCGCCTCTCGTATATCATGGCCTTTCCCGTTTGGTAGCTCCCGAATCTACACTTGGACCTCTGGAGGTCCTCCTTTAGCCGCGTACTTTCGCCGCCTAGAATTACGTCTTTTCTTTTTTCTCGCAGTTCCTCACACTCTCTCACCTTTCCCAGCGGTCCGAACATTTCGATCGCAGTTGTTTTTGGATCCCAAGCACTGTTTATAGCAGCCTTTCTTCTTCCCGTCCCTGGCGCTACTCCCACCCCACTTGTCTGCTACTCCATCTAATCTCATCTATCCGCGAGTCCAATTTACCTATTCCCCGCCCTCTCGGCCTTCCCCACTTGCTGACTCACCACCTCCTTTCTCAAAGGAAAGGTCCCCACCATGAACACCAACTACACCGGCCATTCTTCTCCTGACAACACACAAACTGCATTAGATCTGACCAACGCAGACCTCAAGGCCACCCCTTTGGAAACAGCTTTTCACTCAGGCCCCTATTTACAAAACCCGGCATCCCTTACCTTGGCCCAAAAACGCCAGAATAGCATGTCTGCCTACGCAAACAATCCTTCCAATAAGCGGACCCCGAACCCCCTTCAGATGCAAGTCCCGCTACAGAGCAACGTTTTGGGCTCTCAAAGCTTCTCCGCCGCCCACCATACTGCCAGGCCTAATAATCAGCCCTCCCGAAACAACGCCTCCAAGCCTTCCAACCACCATCTTTCCATGCTGCTGAACACAAAGACCCCTACGCCTTCCTCCTCCTATGACGTTCCTTCCAGCCCCAACTTGGCCCAGCCGTCCACCCGGAACAACTCTGATCTGTCGGGCTCCAGTCCGCTCGTGGATCAGACCGTAACTCCGGCCGCCTCCCATAAGTCAGCAAATGACAACAACTCCACTCAGTCCCAAACTGCCCAGCCATCGCCCCAGCCAACATCCACGCAGAAGCCCATGTCTGACGAGGAGCAGCAGTTGGCCACAAAGCTTAAGGAGACTTACAAAAACATTGTCAACTACGAGGAAATAGTGCAGAAAAGCTGTATCGACTTGACCATGAAAATCAACCACAATAACTTTGCATCTTCAAACAATACCTACCAGTCATCCATCTATGGGTCCCAGCTACACAACCAGGCCCTCAACACCGGGATAGCGTTGAACACCACAGAATTATCAAACGATCTATGGACAATCTACCATCACAACGTCACCTTGCTAAATAATTACCACGACTTCTTGCTCACTGCTTTGAAGCCAACCGCAAACACTACGCAGTTCAAAACCGGCCGGAACATCGTGGATCTTTACAAAATCCCTAGACGTATGTGGGTCTACGGAATCGTGGGATTTCTAGAGGTCTTGAAAAACATAATGAGCGTGTTTCAGGACCACGAGATTTTCCTGTGCTTCATAGCATATTGCTTTAGCATTGTGCCTAACCTCACAGACCCAGCTTTAGAAATGGAGGGTTGGTGGTGTGAGAAATTAGGTGATTTGTCCCGGATGGCCATTGCTCTCTATTCTTCAAGATTCATCGACTGGAAGATCAGTGCTGAATACTGGTATGCTGTGTCCATGAAAACAATGTATGGGCATGGAAAAATCTACTACCACATGTGCACAGTGCAGCAAGATAACTTAGACGCGTTGGTTAATATCGGTAAATCTGTGATCTGCCGTGATCCCTTTGTTCCTACGCAACAATACCTCAGGTTGGTGGTTGAAAACATCTGCACGCAAAGAAACATTCTCTCTCTTCTAGAGTTGCCAATCATAGACTTCATCAAGATACACAAAGTGTTGTTGAGCATTCACTCCAGCGAGAGAAAGAGCACCGAAGCCAGTGCTATGGAAGCAAATGGCCACGACTCTCAACTCCAATACGGAATTGATTTGGTGACACGCTACGGAATCACTTTTGGATGTGATTCTCATGGCTATAATTTCTTCACCAGGACATTTTGCATTCCTGGTGGTTCGCAAAACAAGTACGGCTCAAGCCCATTCAACCTGTACTTGAAGCAGCAACATGAGCAATACCAGTTGACCAATGCCCTTGATACAATCGAGAAGATGAACTTTTGGTTCAATAAAGGTGCTCTGTTTGCTATCGCGAACATTAATCACTTGATCGGATTTGGCGATCCCAAAAATCCTTTTGCCAAAATCTTTCAGCTTCCGGAAGCATTGAGAGAAAGAAGAGACAAGAAGGATCGCAAGAGGAAATCCAAGGCATCCACCAACTCAGACGAAGGCGATAATGACGGGCTCAACGACCTTACGGCTCAAAATACTGCTACTAGTGGGGCAGATAGTCATTTGGTAGTCGCTTCAGAGTTATCGTCCATCGACTGGTTCTATTGCCTCACATATATTAATAACTCTGTGTTGGAGTTGTCTTTTCGCATATTGAACTACTATCTCATTGGTCCCAAGCAAGCATCCACATGCCACGTTATTGTGTGGTTGTACTTCCTAATTGCTGTTGGAGAAAGTATTGAGAAGTTCCCCAACTCGAAGTACATGATCATGTGGCTCTTCCGCAAATTTTTCCCATGGGACTCATTGATCAAGTACCTCAACACTTTGGTGGCAGTGACGAGCAACTGCGATGTTTTGAATGGCATGTGCCGTGACTACATATCAAAGAGTCCCGATAGTATTGATCTTTTCAATGATCTGGAGTTTTTGCCGGAAGTCTGGAAGTGCTGGGGATCCCTTTGGTTTGATGTGATTGCCCCAAAAGGCGACCACACAGACTTGGCATCTGCAGGAGTATCGAATTACGATCTATTCGATATGCCCAATAGTGGTACTTCTCCTTCCATCAACATTAGCAACCATGGACAGGACTCGCATGACAAAAGGAAAAGCAAACAAGAAAAGGACAACGACGAGCGACTCGTCCGTATCGTGTTTTTGGCCAGGCATCTTGCTGACAAGTTCAACTTTGGTCTTGTGCGGACTCTTGATGGCTTTAAGTTCGACAAGAAGTTGTACATTGAGACAGAGACCAATGAGCTAATCTCCTCTGCAGCTCCAAGCCAGAAGAACGAATTGTTCAATTTTGTTCGCAATGCTATTTGTTCAGACGGGCGACTTGTTTCCAACGACTTTGTCACTCCTATTTCTCCGCAGAATCTTGTCAGCTTAGAAGAAGTGCATTTGCCTAGTGCACTCGAAATTGATGAATACTGGTTTAAAACTTCGGTGGCACACAAAATTGGCACTGAAGACAAGGCTTTAGCAAGAGGAGAGACAAAATTTCCAGGAATGGAAGATCTAGCAAGCACAGATTATGCAAGTCAGTTCGATTATAATGGTCCGGACCATGGAGGCAATGCAGAACACAACCACAATCTACAGGAGCTAGACTTCTTTCAAGGAAGCCAGCAACAACAGAACAAGAGCAACATGCCTCTTCAGCTCGATAACGTGGATAACTTCGACGATTTCTGTAACGAGAACTACGTGATCAACGGCCAGATGATGCCGACAATTGAATCCGAGGACTTGAAAGTCGATGGTGATTTGGGCGAGTTCATGGACACCTCCTTAACGGCCATCACATTAGATACGAATATCTGGTTGAAGCACTGTGGTCGTATCTACAAGTGTGTACGTGACAAGGTGTTGAACATCCTGATTCCCTTGATCGTGTTCCAGGAGCTCAGATCGTTACGGAAGTCTGCAGAAGCCACCATAGCAGATGCAGCCACCAGATCGGTGATTATCATCAGGGAGTTGTACATTTCCAAGGAAATCGTCCCTATTCGCTTCGATGGTACAGTTGCAAGTGACATCAACGAGACCACGGAGTTTGAAAAGAACTCAAGCTGGATGAGCAGCGTGGACCTGACGTTATTGCATGCGGTGAACGAGAATGACGAGATCAACAAACGGTCGATGAGGGGCCTCAACGCTACGACTCATGGAGCCCACCCAATCACCTTGAATGCCAAACAGGCAAGTCTTTTCGTCTACTGCATTCTCATTACCGATGACAGGAACATGAGGCTCCGGGCCAAGACATCCGGAATAGCAAGTTTCCAGAGCAAGTGGCTCTTTGGCCAGCTTGAGAGCTTTGCGCCAGAAAGATGCATCGATTAGCATTCATAGACTACTAAGGATTAGAACCCAGTATAACTGATTTTACATTTGAGTAGATGCACTAGAAGAAATTGAGTAGATAAGTGAATGGATGGATGAATGTGAACTATTGATACTATGTGGTCCCTTAAAGCAACCAGCTGATGACACCGGCCCAGCGAGACTCGGGCTTGGAGCTGGCCTCTATCTCGGCGTAGTAACGGTACTCATGCTCTTCGATCTCCTCGAGGCCAGTTTGGAGATCAGCATCTTCAGGCCGAATGTAAGAGGTTCTCTTGAGGAACTTCCACACCAAGAACGCAGCCAACGAAACAAAGATCATGACGTAGTTGTACAAGAAGGTGTTCACTGTGAATTCACCCACGAAAGCGGAGTATCCAATAATACCCACCACGGTCAACAAGAAGCCGGTTGCAACAAAAGCGGTGTAGGGCTGGAAGTAGGAAGTGTAGGTGAACTGGCTTCTGTCGATGCCCTGCACCTTACAGGCCCTGTAAAAGTGCAAGTAGGTGACACCCATGAAGAGGTAGTTAAGCAACTGGGAACCAGTACACAAGGAAACCATGTAGTTCAACACCTTGTTACCCGAAGAACCCAATTGCATCAACGACAAGAGTGAGAAGCATATCGACACGGCCACACAGAAGATGGGCACACCGTTACGGGTACAGTACTTGAAGAATCTTGGAACGAAGCCCTTGACGGCCAAAGCGTACAAGGCTCTTGAAGAACAGTAGGTGTAGGAGTTACCTGCAGAGAAAGCCGATGACAAGACCACGGCGTTGACAATGTCTGGAAGCACCTTGATGTTCAAGTTTTGCATGGCAACCACATATGGCGACGAGGCCGAGTTGGAGGTATCCTTGGACTTCGCAACGTAGCCTGCATCGTTGTAAGCAATCAAAATGGTCACGGACAAAGCACCTCCAATGAAGAAGATCACCAACCGGTAGAGCACCGTCTTAAAAGCAGAAGCCATATTTTTTCTGGGGTTCTTGGCCTCTCCTGCAGTCATGGAGAGGTACTCGGATGAAACAACCGTGAAACATGCAGAAAACAAACCACCCAAGAAACCTTGCAAGCGGCCAATACCACCGGTTCCATTGTGACCTTCCACCGGGGTGTACTCAGCAATAGGACCGCCAGCGGCGTGCCAATGTCTGAAGCCAAAAGCATCGTGTTGCGGGTTACCTCCACACATGGTAATAAGCGTAAAGAATAAGAGCCCGATACACAAGATCAACTTGCCCAAAGACAACCAGAACTCAATCTCTCCGTAAAGTTTGACGGCAAAAACGTTGATGGCCGCATAAATGGCAATCTGAATGCAAAGCGTGATGGCAGGCGAGTAGTCATCTCTCCAGAAATGGATCATACCGTTAACCGCAGTGATTTCGAAAGGGATGTACAAACTCTGCATCAACCAGAAGTTGACAGAGGCTGCGCACTCAAAAGCCGGGTCCACCACTCTTCCGGCCATGGACAAGAACGGCGAATCCACAGGGAGGTAGCAAACCATCTCGGCCACCGACACAGTCAAACACAAGATCACTGCGGTCCAGAAGGTGTACGACAACAAAAGCCCCAAAGGCCCAGCACGCACTAAACCCGTACCGATGGTGATGAACAACCCGGTTCCTATACTTCCACCAATAGCAATGAGGTTGATGTGTCTACTCTCCAAACTTCTCTTGGTGTGCCCGAGGCCATGCTGCTTTTCCGCAGAGGCTGACGACGAGACCTGTGCATCGTTGGAGTCATCCACACCGTAGTTCTCCGCAAGCTTCAAGGACGGATTCTGTATTTTCTTCTCTTCGTCATGCGACATATTGATGATGATGTGCTGACACGAGACTTTTAGGTTGTAATTAGGGTCCAACTAAGGGAGTAACAAATATATTTTTTAATGGGAGCAACTTGCAAAAGGTAGCCAGGCTCTTTTATGTATGAGTAACAAGTTGGTGTCCTAATCGTGTAAAAAGATAAGAGATTTCGCACGAAAAGAAAAAAAGCCCGTCAGGTAGTGGAGATATGGATGAGTTTTATAACCTAATTCAGCTTACATGTACGAGACCCCATCTAATTTTTTCTGCTGCATAGTTGCCTTTACATGAGCCTGCCCACAAGCGGATGCTGAGAAAAAACCTTGGTTCGAGCCGCAGGAGTGCATATAGACAGGGCCGCGGACCAATCTTGGGGCCGCTGAGGCGTTCTACGCGATTGTGTGCAGTCGCGGTCACGTGACGCCATAACACTCGCGGTAGATGCCCGCGTGACACAATACCCCATTCTCGAAGATGCTGCAACAGTACCGAGTTTTTAAGGTTTTTTTCCCTAGTTCTACAAAAGTCGGGGTCTAGAGTCTAATAGAATGGCATGAGTATGTAGTTTACTGCGGTTTTCGGGCCGCACCTTCCGCGTGTTATGATTGCTAATCTCAGCGCACTGCGCGCGGGGTGGGTCCAAGCACCTGATCAAATGCAGTAATAACTTCCAGTCTGTTCGGATCCTGCACCGGATAAGTAAGCATGCATTACATGTGGCGGAGGTCTATTCCTCTATAGTCTTGGAGGCTGAGACCACCGTTTTGATCAACGTAAGAAGCTGGGCTATCTGCATGAGCCCCACAATTGAATGACTCGGTTCATCTTTCCGCTCTGACTCCGCCAGAGCCTTCTCCATCATCGAGTCCCGTTTCATCACCCCAACGACAAATGGGTGCACTTCCTTCATGAGTTCTTCCACTTGCACGAGCCCTGGTCTGTATGAAGGGCCCATCGACAAAAGAATCGTGCTAATGAGCTGGAACACGGGGATGATCACATCGTAAAACGAAATGCTCTGGACCTGGCTTTTGTTACCTGCATGCCCTTGGCCTTGGGCCCGAAACGTCATGGGCACATCCAATGCAAGCTTGAGCGTGGTATCTTTGATGCGGCCCTCATCCGCGGTGTAGATATGGAAATCAAAGCCCAATTCAGCATCACTTCTCAAAAACTTGAGCCGCTTGATTATGGCAAAAATATCGTTCTGCATGAGCTGCGTGGCTCCCATCCGGGTTTGCCCCACCCGGATCAACAAGTAGAGTGTAGTTTTAAGTGCCGTGAGCTCGTAAATGAGCGTCTCCACGCTGATGCCCCAGTTTTTATCCGAGTGCTCGCCGCATGCCTCGATGATCTCATCCGCGCGCTTCAATGACCGCGAGAGCAAAGACAAAGAATTATTCTTTGTTAATGCATTCAACACCACGGATGAATCGTGCGCACTAAACAAATTCACCAATGACTCCATCAATACGAGTGACGTAATGCGTGCCACGCCTTCCGAGTAGATAGCATCATTGCAGACCACATCGATCACTTTGGTATCCACGGACTTCAAGATCATGGAGATTTCCTTCAATGAGTCTTTGGACCCGATGCTTCTCTGGATGAACTGGTTGAGCAACAAGTACAAGTCCGACCGTAATGTGATGGTGGTGTTGGAACATAAGAGCCCGTTGACACATGTTTTGAAGAGAGGAAGAAGTCCGTCGAGCTCGCTGCCTGTAGAAGCAGCTGCTTGGTCTGGCTGGCAACCTCCCTCCATGAACAAGTCAAAGAGGAACACACATAACGAAATGAGTTCCTCCGCGTACATGATGTCCCGTTCGTAGTAGTCGTCATTGATTTTGGGGAGGATCACCTGTAGCACCTGGAGGATGAACTTGCGCTTGTTAGCGAGTCCATCTTGGGTGATAACCTGGATCATCTGCGCCCACGAGTGTAGAGATTTCAGGTGCAAGTGCTTGAGCTGCTCTGCAAAGAGGATCTTCTGAGCTCCGAGCCGGAGACCTTCGAGCTCGAGCTCGGCATCTTTGCGGAACGTGGCCTTGTCCTCTTGCGCCGCCAAATTGTTGTTGGCCACTTTGCACCTTAAGTCAGTCAAGTCGCTCAAGATTTGGCCCTTGCTGTCTGTGCTTGGCCACAAGTCTTGCTTCAACTTAACGAACAAATCCTCGAGAATAAATTTGGGTTCGTACTTCATCACCGAGTAGGTTTCCAAATTCTGGAATTGGAAGTTGAGCACGTCGAGGAAATCAAGCACTTTGGGTGTACCATCGAGGAACTGCGACCCATCAAGCAACAACGACGTGTACTCCTCTTTGGTGATGGAAGAAGCAACCGCATGGAACTCAAGCGATAAGTATTGTAATGCCGAGTTTCTAAAACGAATCAAGGAAAAGAACGTTTCGCGAGACTCAGAGTCTTCAACAAACCCATTTTGCGTTTGGTCCGATAATTCTCCATTGAACCGTTCCCGGTGCCAAATAGTCATCTCGTCAAACTTGGGCTGCTTATCCACAAGCAACTTGAACAAGCCAAACTGGCGGAAGATCGTCAACGACATGTCAGAAGAAATAGGGTTCTGGCATAGACGAACAAAGATTTTCATGATGAGCGAAATCAACATTGCTGGCTCACTTCCAACATGGTGGTTAATACCCTGAGAGAACTCCACTTGGCAGAGCATCTCCAAAGCAGAAACCAACACATTTAGTAACGAGTGAATGAGTGTGGTCTTATCGGATAAGACCAAGAACATACCGTTTGCTCGGATCCTATAGCCAAGCAAGAAATGTGCAATGTTCACTCCATTGTCTGCCTCCAAGATGGAAATAAGATACCGCAATAACTCGTACTTGATAGGCATATCCTGTGAGAGGTCCTCGAATTGCTGTACAAAACTGAACTTGATGCGTTCCGATTCATCAACACTCTCGAATATACTCAAGAGTTTGCTTCTATGAAACAAGTTTTCTTTGGACGATGGGGATCTTCCTGCAAAAATAGGAGAGTGGGAGATCTGGCCAAGAATCTTGATGGCTGTTTTGGTAAGTTTGCTATCACTCAATCCCGCATACAATGCAATATGGGCAATGCTGGAGGTATGGAACAAAAGGATTTCATAGAAGCTCGACACACCTTTGGTGCCTAGAGACTCGGGGTAGTAGATGTTTTCAATCTGGGACTTTTGAGTGGCAAGCAAAAGACTCATGCTGGTGCCATACCCAATAGCATTGGACTGCGACTGGAATGCAGCATTATCCTCGGATGACTTCAACACCTTGACAAATCTGGCAATGAAAGGATGTTGTAAAGAGAGAGTCTGGTTCAACGTCTCGAGGGCCAATGAAACAAGCTCCTCGATATTGCTGCTCTCACTGACACCATCCAACCCGTAATCGAGAATGGAGAACAACGTATTGCTTGCTCCTTCATCAAACAAATAGTTGATAATGGCTATTGAGTGATGCATCCTGATAAGATTATCATATGACAAGACCGACTGGTTGCCTGATGTCGAAAGAGAGTTAGCAAAAGAGTCTTTGAACTTGGAGAAGTCACGAAGGATGGAAGGAGCATCGTTTTCAAGAAGGTTCCAGTCGATCTCCTTTAACGAAGACACAAGAATTTCAAGGATACTCTTCTGAAGTTCGACTTTGGAGGCTTTGTCCACGATTTCACCCGACTTTCCAAAGATCTCCGTCACCAAGTATTCCATGTAGGGCCATATACCAATCTGTTGTCTGTAGCGGTATTCAGCACCCAAATCTGAAGGATACAGGAGCATGAACAACTCATCTTCTTTTTCACTAGTTTGAGGCGGCACCAAGAGCTTCTTCAAGAGTTTGACGAAATTGGACACTTCCGAAATACTGGTGAGCGCCATTTGAAACCCTTGTTTCATTTTGATACCCTTGCAAACGTTCTTCAATTTCGACAACTCGCTTTTGGTCGACACCGAATTGGTCAATGAAAATCCGGCGTACCTGGATGCTTCGCTGTACTGCGTGTTGCTTGCATCAGTGTCCGAGAGAGAATGACAAATCCACTTGTCAATGGTCACCCAGATCTTGTTTTTAGTAAGGGCACATGTCTCCCCATCGGCGAACTTGGTGAACAAATTAAGAACCAAGTTCACTATGGCCGTTCTGTTTTCGTCATTAAACTGCACCACAGTTAACTTATTGTCGGCCTGCGAGAGCTTAGCAGATGTGATAAGATTGTCAAATTTGAGGAATGATATCATGATAGGGTTGAACCGAGCAAATAGGGATTTCTTGGCATTGATTGCAGCAGGCAAATCACTCTTGAGGTTTTCCACGATGTTGGAGATGAGGGTCATGAAGCCCGCAATAAAAGCCACCGAGTCCTCGGAAAGCTGGATCATAAGCGGTTCATCCTCGGTAGTCGATGCAAACTTGGCACTGGAAAACATAGTCTCTTGCTTTTCGTGGATCTTTCTGGCCTGGGTACTCAATCCTGCATCAAGGCTCTCCGTCAACATATCAATATAGTATGCAAGAGAACTGACGATGGAGTCAATGGAAATAATGGTATAGTCATTTTTCTTGGGAATGGGAGTTTGAGAAAGCGTCAAAGACTCCCACACCTTGATGCTCGCAGTCTCAGAGCCATAGGCCAAACTTCCCAAAAGCAAGCAGAACGTGGCCGAGATCAATGGAGACGTATTATTGGCCAAGCCCCAGTTTATAAAGCCGTTGAGGTTTGGGTTTTCGGACGACCAGATGGAGTCACAGAGCTCGGCCCGGTATGCATAGGTGTAGGCGAACGCCAAGTAGAATTTCTCCAACTCGGCTCTGCTGGCGATCTCGTCCAAATCAATACCATACTCTTCTTCGGCATCGTTCTCCTTTGCGGCTGCACTGGCTGAAGCGAACTTAAGGTTGGATTTCGAGTCGAAAAACGCATTAGACTCGCTCGAAGTCTTCTCAGAATCGGCCTCCAACTGCTTTCTGTTGATGGACGAAAGCATGAAATCCTCCTCTTCGTCCCGGAGCAGAGTTAGGACTATCGCAGCATGGTTGATAAATGTGGAGAAAAAGCCATGGAAAAAAGGTGCTATCAAAGACTGACACAAGTGTGGAGATACCTGAAGCGACAGGTAGTCACACAACTTGGGGGCATTTTCAAAAGAAGGCTTCAACTTGCAAGCTTTGGATAATTCTTCATTGCCAGCATAAATGAAATTGAACGGTTTCAAGCGTGGCAACGATCTTTGGAGCAACGGTCTGAACTCGAAAAGCTTATTTTGCTCGAGGTAAACCTGAGTCTCATGTTCAGCTGTCTCTGCAGCGAACGAAAGTAGCTGCTCAAAAGTCCCATAGTTGATGAGCCATTCGATGTACTTGACAATGTCTTTTTCAAAATCGTAGGTTTGCGTTCTTTGCTTATTGGCCTTGCACCAGGGAACAAACGATGTAAAGAACATGAGTTGCATAAGCAACATGTAAGGGCGCAATGAGGACTTGGAAGCATCGATTTCCTCACCGGATTTCACCTTGGAGTAGTCTGCAGAAAGTGAAGACGTGAAACTCTGGTGAAACTTCTGCACCTCCTTGTCGTTGATGTCCAGTAGTTGAGTAGTTAGGTTCATCAATGCAGGAAGGTAATGCAAGAGAAGCACATCACTGTCGTTGCTTATGGACTTGTTGATGTGAGTGATAAGAGTGTTGTAGACATCGTAGGTGCCCAAGGTCTTGATGTCGCCATCAATGACCTCGAAAAGCACTTGGGCCAAGAGTTCATGGATGTCGAACAACTGCTTCTTGACAAACATCACCTTCTGCACAAACTGCAAGTTGTTGATATCGTCCGTGACCTTCTGTTTATCAATTAGATCATTCTGGATGGCCACTAGCGCATACACTTGCTCGAAACTGGCAAGGAACTGCGGTAAAAGCGTCTTGGTAGGGTTGTCTCCCATAAGCGCATGGAGCTTGTTCAGTTTCACGGCAAACCCTAGGATATTGAGGATATATGTGTACCTTTGCAAGAACACCAAGATTCCTGCATCCACAGTGCTGGCACCCTGGGCAAAAGTGGTGTTCAATGCCTCCTGGAGCAACTCAGCAGCGCAGAGCTCGTCTAGGTTCAATTCCACCGAGAGAGCATTGGCCGACTGCACAAACGAGCCGTTCAACTTGTACTCCTCTCCGTCGTGGAGCGTCACGGGTTTGCCGGACTCCCCCTGGGCCAACGCAGCCCTGCTTTTCTCGTTCCGTTTGGGCACCACCAACACACTGGAGAGATCGGGTTTTAAAGTAGCGAGACATTCGTTGGAGATGGCATTCTCGGCCTGGATCTGGTCGTAGTAGGAGCTGAACACTTCCGGGGCCCAATGAAGAGCGGACGCCATGGTGGAAGAATGGGGGTGTTTTGGGGGTGGTGGAGGTGGAGATGGGGAAAATGGGCCTTTTTCTGGTGTTGATTCGTTCGACTGGCGTGCGCCCGCGTGCAGGACGTGATGAAATAAATTGGGTGCGGCATTCGCAACTGCTACGGTAGAGTGGGTCATAATCGTGGCATAGAATCCAGGATCTAATATCCGGGATCAATCTAGGGCATAGAACTAAACCAGTTCAGTTCGGATCTATTCTAATGAGATGTTGGCGCCGTCCATCAAGGACATGGTCAAGTGCGTCAGTAATCTTGGAGGGTAGGTTTGGTCGTGGCTGGTGATCTTGCCAAACGTCTGTAAGAGTCTCACAGTCACATATGATGCTTCCGTCAAGGCAAACTGCTGGCCCAAACAGATGCGGGGTCCACCGTTGAAAGGAAGGAAGGCCCAGCCCAACTTCAGCGTAGCAGGCTCGCCCCATCTCTCGGGCCGGAACGTGTTGGCGTCCTTACCGTAGTACTTCTCGTTCCTGTGCACAGTGTAGACGGAGTAGAGCACCGTGGTGCCCTTTTCGATCAAAACAGGCGACTTTAAGTCTTTGCCTCCGCCGCTGGGCAAGGTGGTGTTTTTGGTGGCCACACGGAAATTTTGCGGCACTGAAGGGTACATTCTTAAGGCCTCGTTGAGCACCCATTTCAAGTACTCACACTTCTTCAAGCTCTCAAAGCTCAACAGGCTCAAGTCGTCGCCTTCACCAAACGATTCCAAAATGGCCTCTCTTAATTTCCTAAAGATTTCGGGGTTTCGGGCCAACTCGTAGAATAAAAACGAAAGAAGACCTGCTGTGGTATCTCTGGCTGCAAGCAAGATGTTCAAGCATTGGTCACGCAAGATCACCGGGTCTCTGGTTTGCTTGGCCAACTCGTAAAGAAAAACGTAACCTCCACGAGAGAGTTCCTCCACTTCCTTCTCCGAAGCATTCAATGCCTTGTTGACGTAAAACTGCGTAAAGTCATGCACATCCTTGTTGGACTGTCTGAACTTCTTGTTGGTAGCAAGCCAGTACATGTCCTGCAAGCTGATGCGGACATTCAACATCTCTTGGGAGTAATTGAAGGCATGAGGAAACTTCTTTCTGAGAGCTGGGTCGAGTTTGCTGGGGTCGTGGTAAGATAACTGGGGGTCGATGTCCTCCAAGTGTTCACTCAACGAGTCGCAACTCTCTCCAAACAAGAAGTCGGTTCCGCTATCCACGGTGAGCTGGAAGAACAACGGTTGGATATCGAACGCCTGGCCCTGTTTGTTGTGGATGATCTTGATGAGTTTCTGCACCACCGGTTCCAAGGCTTCCACATGGCCCACCTGCTCCCGGGCAAACTGCGGCCTCAACATGGCCCGCGAGTGCTTCCAGCCTGCACCGTCCAACGTGAAGATTCCATCTCCCAAGGTGATGTTGATGCATGTATGGCGAGTGCCAAGCGCAAAGTCGTTGAATTGAGTGGCCAACACGGCCTTGATGGAGTTGGGATCACGCGTGACGATGATGGGTTTCCCAGCCAACTTCATACCAAACGTATCGAGCTGGAACTCTTCCATACTCTCGCGGTTGAACTCGGGCGCCCTTCCTTTCTTTCTTTCATTCAACACAATGTACAATGCCCGCAACCCAAAGAGCCGGTCGCCTCTATAGGGAGGAGCATGCGCCTTGAAGCGATACCGCAAAGCAAGGGTTTTTAATGTTGAGAAAATGTAGTACACCGCAAACGCCTCAAGAAGGAGCACGTACCATTTTTGCAGCACCAAGTGGTCTTCAACAACCAGAGGTAGCATGATTTCTAGTAACAGACCTAGTTTAAGTAATGGTAGATCTTAGATTTTCTAGTGGAGGACCTAGATTTTATAGTGGAAGACCTAGATTTTTCTAGTGGCTTTTTGTGGACCTTGTGTTTTATAGTGCCAATGGTTTGTCTATTTTTGTTGTGTCCTTGTGTGTGATTCTTGTTGTGTGCTCGTATTAATAGGCTCTAATTAATAGTCCTGCGAGCCTGGGGCCTTGGAGGCCTTTTAAGTAGGAGAGCATTTGCATCAGAATGTGCGGAGATTGACATGTGCATTCCGACGCCGAAGTTGGGCCACAGAATGTTCGTTCCCACCATGTGAGATTGGGACTGGTGCCATGTGCACAACTCCGCAGATAACACAGAACCTTGGCTGAACCTTTCCTTAGCCAATCAAAAAACCGTGGGAAGCTCGGCTTATATATCACTGGAGGATTGCTTTTGTGGCAGAGCCTGCTTTCTTTTTGTGACCACTACTTGGTGCTAAAAATAGTCTGAGTGTGGGTTGGGCCAAGACATGCTCCTCGGCGGAGATGATCTTCACAGGCCGCAGTAGCCGTACTTGCTGCACACCCAATTAGGCCGCGGCCCCACACTATTCGCAGTCACCTGTCGCCAGTCCCCGACTAGGAAAAAAGTCTACTATTATGGCTACTGCTATAGGCTAATAAAGTAGGCTACTATTGCTACTAATAATAGACAAAAAAAAAAGACATAAAGAAAAAAAAAAAAAGAAAGTCTGTCTCTTTCGAAAAGTCTACTCACATGATCAATTCAAGATCCTGTTGTCCCTGTTCGTTTACTCTCTACTACCTACTCTGTGCTTTAAAGTACTCTTGTTTTAATTCAGTGTATATAGCCTATGGCTTTGGGGCAACGGCCTTGACTTCGCTGGTGGCCTGGTCGGCGTACTTCTCGAAGTTCTCAATGAACTTGTTGGCCAACGACTTGACCTGTTGGTTGAAGGAGGCATCGCTGGCTCTGGTCTTGGCTGGGTTCAAGATCTCCGATGGCACACCCTCACATGTTCTAGGCACGCTCAAGTTGAAGGTAGGGTAGGTGTCGTACTCGGCCTTCGACAAGGATCCGTTGTGGATAGCGTCCAAGATGGCTCTAGTGTATTTCAAAGGACATCTGCTTCCTCCGGCAGCAGCAGAAGCTCCCACCCATCCGGTGTTCAACAACCAGGCGTTAGAGTTGTGCTGTGAGATCTTGTCGGACAACTGCTGTGCGTACTTCATTGGGTGCAAGATCAAGAACGGCTGGCCAAAGCATGCAGAGAAGGTGGCTTGGGGCTCGGTGACACCCTCCTCAGTACCAGCCATCTTGGAAGTGTATCCCGAGATGAAGTGGTACATCACCTGGGCGTTGGACAACTTGGACACTGGTGGCAACACACCACTAGCATCACAGGTCAACAAAATAATGTTTGTAGGGTGCTTGTCGGCCAAACATGGGATCTTGGCCGAAGGAATGAAATCGATAGGGTATGCACATCTAGTGTTTTCCGTGATGGACGAGTCCTCGTAGTCCACCACCTTGGAGTAAGGGTCGTAGACCACATTTTCTAAAATGGCTCCGAACTTGATGGAGTTGAAGATCTCGGGCTCCTTCTCAGCAGACAAGTCCAAACACTTGGCGTAGCATCCTCCCTCGATGTTGAACACTCCATTGTCTGACCAGCAGTGCTCGTCGTCTCCAATCAACTTTCTGTTGGGGTCTGCTGAAAGGGTGGTTTTTCCAGTTCCGGACAAACCAAAGAATAATGTCACGTCTCCCTTCTCTACTCCCTGGTTACAGGAAGAATGCAACGTCAACACCTTGTGCTTAATAGGCATCAAGTAGAACATCACACTGAAGATACCCTTCTTCATTTCTCCGGCGTACTCCGTACCCAAGATAATCATCTCCATGTCCTTGAAGTTGATTTCAACAGACGTGGCAGACGTCATGCCCTTAGTGTGGATGTTGGCAGGGAACTGGCCTGCGTTGTAGATGGTGAAGTCAGGCTCGCCAAAGTTTTCGAGTTCTTCGGGAGTAGGTCTGATCAACATATTGGACATGAACAAGGCGTGGTATGCTCTTGCACACACAATACGGACTTTGATTCTGTATCTAGGGTCCCAGCCAGCAAAGGCGTCGACCACGAACAACTTGTCTCTGGTTCTCAAGTAATCCAAGGCTCTGGACCTGGAGATTTTCCACGTCAACTCGTCCACCTTCTTGTTGACAGGACCCCACCAGATATTGTCGGTGGAGGTCTCCTCATCAACGATTCTCTTGTCTTTAGGAGATCTTCCCGTCTTCTCCCCCGAGTATGCCATCAAGGCACCGGTGGAGTTGATGGTGGTTCCCTTCTCCAACAAACCATCCTCGTATAAAGTGGGAGGAGGCGCGTTGTGTCTTATTATGACATCGTTTTTAAGTGACAACTGCTCGACCAAAGGATCTTGCACGCTTTTAATGGTGGGGAACCCTGAGAAGTTCAATGATGATTCAATAGCTGTAGGAGGAACCATTGTGGAAGGAATATTTATAAAATGCAAAGAGAAAAAAATGGGGCGGATTTAGCACTTCTTTTATATGCTACGTTTTGGGGCTGAACATCCCGGGCTAAGGGTCTTGGCCAGTTACACGGCCCGGGAGAGTGGAGAAAGTACAATTGGCATGCGACCGGGGTATAAAGCCGGGTCATGCCGGGTGCGCGTCGCCGTAGCCTACCAGCCCTGCCGTATACTAATCCTCGGGTACCTTCTGTGCTTGCATATAAGCGAAGGGTGTTCCGGCTGCCCCGGGATACGTCTGATATAACGTGGGGGACAGAATTCTATGGTTGCATAAACCGTTGGGGTGTTGGGGCCTTTAAGAAAAGAAGAAAAAGAAGGTACAGGGAAAAGCAGAGCAAGGGGGATACAAAGAGGAGAACGTTATTGATTGCTTTTGATGCGCCAGAGCAGATTCCGCTGGCACCTATACAAACGGTTGGGAAAGTATACGTAACGCCGCGCTCTGCTCGGACGAGTGGAGGTTTCTGCATTGGGGAAAGTCTGGGGTAATGTATGCATGACAATAACTAAAAGCGCCCGCGTGCTGAGCAAGCTAGTGCACGCTGTTCTGGGGCCGCGCATCCAGCCCCAGCGCTCCACCGGGTTCGCCGTCGCCCATGCTTGCATAGTATTCTCGGTAGGTGCGCCAGTGCTCGAAACCAATGTCCTCCACTCCCACAAGCGACTTATCGTTGGGAACGTCCATGATGAAGCATCGGCTCATCTTCAACGTGGTGTTGGCCTCGGAGAAGTTCAGTCGGAGATACGTGATGCCTGTGCAGATCAACCCGAACTTGAATATCTCGTTAAGGCTGGAGTAAGCCGGATCAATCACCGGGCACACGATGCCTCCAATTAAACTTCCCTGCGTGTCCTTATCCACCTTGTTCTCCATGAATGGGTAGTAGCGCGCCAACTGGCTTTTGTTGGTGAAGAGAATGATGCTTCCAATCACACTCTGGTTGGTGGGTTCGAGTGCAATGATGATTTTCACCTCGTATGGAGACGTAGAGTCGAGCCACGATAAGGCCTCCTTGTAGAGTTTTTCCGTGTGGCCATCAGCGCCGGCGATGGACACCTTGTCGATGAGCGTCTGCAACTTCTCTGCGTGCATGCAAATGTCAAACCTCACGCCCACTATGGTCAATTCGCGGAAGATCTTGGGAGGCACCGACCAGTTGTAGAGGTTCTTCAATACCATCACGTACAACTCCTTCAGTGCCGACTCGTCGTTGATGATCCACCCGGAATTGTTAAAGAACGAAATCACCAGATTCTCGAAGCTCTGCTGTGTTCCGTTGGAGAAATCAATGAGTGGAAGCAGACTGCCAAGGCGGACTATTTTGCACCCTTGTTCCTCCATGAGGTAGCGCATGGCCCGCGCATGAAGGTTCTTGCCAATCAGTTGGAGCCGTTTGGACTTGTCCACTAGAATAAATATGATCCGGCCGATTTTCTGGAGCCCTTCGGAACTTCGGACTTCATCGATCCACGTCAAAACAATCCCATACAATATGTTCAATGACGAGTTCCGTACAACAAAGTGTTTCTGTACCGTACTGTTCAAGTGGAAGAGCTGGAGTAAAGACCGGAGAAAGAAATCCTCGGTGCCCCGATTGCTTTTGCAAAGCTTAATAAGGCCGCGCCAGTCCCGGGTCAAATCGAATTCATCCACGAGCCACCGGCGTTTGGGGGGACTTGTTTTCTTGATGCGCTCATGCGTTTTCTCGGGGCTCGTAAGCATCACACTCAGAGACCGTCTCTTGCGGTTTTTCCTGGTGGTGAATTTCTTTTCGCCCGGTATGCATCCCTGGGGAATGGTTTCCCCCATCAACGCGTGCGCAACCTCTTTCAACGCTAGCTCAGTGTAGTCGTAGCAGCAGAGGTACGCAGAGCCCAAATTTCTCGTATAGAAAAAGTCGTACGGGGACAGAGTGGCAACAATGACCAAAGGCTTGGACGGCAGCACATGGCTTGCACCCCCAGAGAACAGTTGCGGCAGTGCTCCACATAACACGGACACGTACTTGGCAATGCCCATCTGGTACATGTTTCTCAGAGCCTCGGAGGTGAACATGATCACGGCCTTGGAGTTCTCTATTAGCTGTTCATGGAGAGCTGTGAGCCCATTGGCAGTGTACGTGGTATGGAGCACGTTGAACTTGCCTCCTATTTTGGACTGGTACAGCGAGAGCAGCTGGGCAAAGTCCTTGAACACTTCTTCCCCAATGTAGAAGCCTCCTTTCCGGTGGTCTCCAGCATCGGTTTGTTTCGAGTACACTGGCTTGAGCAAAGGTGTAAGAATGAGGAGATTGTCTCCAGCATTTGGCTCGAAGAACTGTGTAAGTGGTAGCACGCCTTCATAATCACGTACAAGTGTTATGCTGTTGCGATAAGCCGTGGTGGAGAGCTGTTGGTGTTTTTGCCATAGGTCTGCATGGGCCACTTTGAAGAGTTCCGGTAAGCACTGCTCCCCATTTGGGAAGATTTCTGACCAAGAGGGAAGTCGCTTGCGCACCATTTCCAACCGGTCCAAAGACGCGTTGATGATCAGCTCATCTAGCATACCATTGTCCAATGCAGTGGAGATAGACTCGATGGCTTCCACCTGGAGCTTGAAATCATGACACACCATCACAAGGTCGCAGCCGGCGTAAATTGCAAGCACCACACCTTGGCCCAAACCTATGGAGTGGTACAATGCGTCCATCTCCAAACACTCACTGATGACAAACCCTTTGAACCCCAACTCGGCACGAAGTAACTGCGTCAACAAGACCGGCAGGAGACAAGCATGGTTTTCGTCCGGAGAAATTTGTGGAACCCCAAACCCGGCCGCACTCACTCCATCTAGTAGTCCGTCCTGGATAAGCTCTGCAAAGGGCACCAGGTTGAAATTGCGGATCTGCTCCAAGGAATCAGTCATGATGGGCAACTCCAATAACGAGTCAACCCTAGCATTTCCAATTCCCGGAAAGTGCTTCCCCACAGTAATCAAGCCACCATCTCTTAAACCCCTAGCGCACGCCCGGCCATATTTGACCACTTCCTCCACTGTGGTCCCAAAAGACCGCACGGAAACAAGCTGGTGGGAGAATTTGGTGACCACATCAAGAACAGGCCCCAAAATGATCAGGAAGCCAATGTGGCGGAGCTCCACGGCGATGGCACGCGACACCTCATAAACCAACTCAACGTTCCCTGTGGCAGCCATGGCCATAGCACCAGGAAATTGCGAGAGAGACTGAGAGTCAAAGAGAGAATTCATCATGCCTCCTTCTTCATCGATGGCAAAGGCTAATGGGTACTTGTAGCCCGCTTCTTTGAAGGCAATGTACTGGAGGTCCTTAATAAGCTTGGACATTTGTGGCACGGAGTGGGCGTTCTTCTTCAGTAGGATCATGGTGGAGATCTTATACTTTACGATAAGCTCATGGGCTTGACGCGTAACATGGGTGCCCTGGAAGCCTCCACAAACAAGCAGCCCTAGAGAGTCTTGACTAATCATTGTGCAGTCTCGGTTCTGGTAAAGAGTGTCTCGGATAGAAAGGGGAGGGTGTGACGTGAGATGAGTTCTTCTTAATTTCCAGAGATGGTCTATTGATGTAAGGCCGCACACTACTGCCTTGTTTGGGCGCTGTATGCCGTCCATGAGTTGGGGATAATTGGCCGAAACCCAAAAAAAGGAGGTGGCATAAATTGAGTTTGAAGAAAACAAGTGGAATTTAGAGTGTAGGGCGAAAATAAAGGTCATGAGCCAAACTTTATTTTTGATTTTTGTCTATTTATGGTCGGGTGTTGTCTTTAATGCTAGTTTCAGTGTTACCTTTAGTGATGGATTGGTGAGCGTGAGGCTACGTAAAATGCTCGTAAATTTGTATCTAGAGATGTTAAAGTGATGGAAAATGCAAACCACTTTTAAAAATCGGGTTTTGCTTTGAATCCAAAAAAAGCAACCCAGATATGTTGGAAATACGAAATTATACTATACATAGAAAAATTAGAAAAATTAAATGCGGTCAGGACATGTTAGGTATCCAGGTGTCTGGTCACTAGAGTCATGTCTATCACTGCAGCTTTTTTCTGGTGCTTTTTTCTGGTGCTTTTTTCTGGTGCTTTTTCTGGAGTGCCTGGCGCGCTTGGCATTAGAGTTATAATGGTACGATGCACTACATTGTATAGTGCGAAATGCGAGCCTCTATACTCCATACACTCATACTCTCATACAGTCATACAGTCACACGAGGTACTCCGCCATTAGTTGTACACCAGCGATGGAATGGGGATCTCCGATTTGTGGCCGATCTTGAGCCTGTTGTCCAATGATAGACTTCCGTTTCCGGTATTTCTATCTCGTTTCATAAATCTGCATGGCCGTCCGCCTCGTCTCGCTATAGACGCGTATATGTTCATGTTCTGGTCGCAGTTGCCCGGGTCCGATGTCCATGACCCCACCATGGAGAGAAGGATTATCCGGAACTTCATGGCGAAGCTCTGGTACCTTGTACAATGCAACGTGCTGTTTGTTGTTGTTTTCGATGGAAAGTTCAAGCCCGGAAAGCTCCGGAACGGCCATATTCCTGACTTGCCCGAAACGTGCTCGTATGACGACTCGTTACATTACTTCAAGAAATTACATCACTCATACTACTCGGAAGGCCTGCGGCTCATCGATACCGTGACCAAGCTCTTGTCCCGAAATTGCATGGATTGGGTGCAAGCCCCTGCTGAGGCTGAGGCCGAGTGCGCATGGCTCCAGAGACTTGGCATAGTGGACTATGTGGTGTCGGATGATTCAGATACCTTGGTGTTTGGAGCATCTAGCGTGCTCCGCATGTTCAATAGGGTCAAGTACTATAACGACGAAAACGAGCCTGTGTTGAGTAATAC
Organism: Metschnikowia sp. 01-655c1; assembly: GCA_002370185.1. Classification (NCBI taxonomy): domain Eukaryota; kingdom Fungi; phylum Ascomycota; class Pichiomycetes; order Serinales; family Metschnikowiaceae; genus Metschnikowia; species Metschnikowia sp. 01-655c1. The sequence goes on from NKZO01002011.1 coordinate 44,129, forward strand.
CGACTACTATGTGACTCCCATCTACATGCACCATATCACCGAGCGAACCAGCCTCACACGTGACCATCTTGTATTGATAGCTGTTTTAAGGGGAGGAGACTATTCAAGCGGCTCTGAAGGTATTGGCATTACCCGGGCAAAAGAAATTGCCCTTTGCGGCACTACTGTGCTACTGCACCTGCCCAGGAAAAAGGTTCAGGACTTTGGGGCGTTTCCTGATATCACGCTGAAATTCGTCGACGTATTTATAGAGCAGGGAAAGACTCACGGGTTGCTGCCGGACCCTTTTCATGGCTTGAAGCCTGCTTTAGACCGTGACGAGGGTTTACGGGCCTTCAACCTTTTCTTGGATGAATTTGTAGCCAAACATGGCCAGAAAGTGTTTGGACGCATGACAAACCTTAAAAGCAAAATCAAGGTCGACGAATTCTACGCCTTGTTGTACTACTTCCCTTTTGTCAACCAGAGGCTTTTTAAGTTCATGCCGTGTTCCATCACTTTCGCAGAGCCAATGGCTATTGATGCAGACCTAAACATCAGCCATGTCTCAAGCCATGGTTCAGTCTCGACCCCAAGAGTTAACTGCATATTATCGCTGGGCATAATCGGATACCTGGTATGTGAAGCAATGTCACAGAAGTTTATACCCAGCGTGGACTTCAAGCTACCAAAGCTTGCGATGCCCAGAGAGCGCAAGGCGAACCTCAAGCCATTGGCACTCAAGCTTCTACGCGACACGGATTTCTGGGACGTCATCAAACTCCATCGGATCAAGGAGTTCGAGGGTATTAAGATGGGTGTATTGACATTCAACAGAATGAAGCTCAATGAGCTGGTTTATTCCGGGAAAAAAGAGACACTGGTGATTCAAGGACTCGAAGAGACACTGGTCCAGAGACTCGAGCCTTTGGACACTTCGGATGCTGGTTTGGAACCGGAATTAGCTATATCGGAACCGGAGACCGTGCCAGAAACTTTGGAGTCAGAAACATTAGAGACAGAGAACTTGGAGGCAGAAAAAGCGGAAGATGAGGACAAAGTCATGAGCTTCCATGTCCCACTTGTGTGTATCGAGTACGTTTCGAAGGAATATGTTCATCAATTCGAAAAAAGCCTGCCGAAAAAGAAGTCTCCCCAAAAAAAGAAGTCTCCCCAGAAAAAGAAATCGCCCCAAAAAACGACTCTCGACAGCATCTGGCCTCTCTTGCTGCCGAAAAAAGAAGCTAAGCCACAAGTTAAAAGCATAGGGCAATCTCCACCGAAATTGGAACCCCTTAAGAACAAGCTAAACCCTTTCCAGGACCCGGTAAGTCTTGATGGTGACAAAGACGATATCTTCATTATAGAGAAGAAAGAAGTGTCGCTGCCCAAAAAACTGCCCCGGCGACGCAAAGCACTCAAGAACGAACTAGCACCGGGCCAATCGACATTGACCTCTTTTTTCGAGAAGAAAGAGAAGATCAATCGGTTCCACGAGTCGCTCTTTGTTGCGTCTGACGATGAAACAGAGCCGGCCAAAGAGATTGTACTTAGTGGACCGCCTTTAAGGTACAAGGCACCCAGGCCACTCTCTCCATCAAGTTCCGTGGAGCTGAGTCCTACAAAGCAAACGAGACGTCACATGAGACTCTCTCCGGACACTTCGCCCATCAAGGCCCGTCCGATGCGGGATCTAAAGAACACTTTAAAACAAGAGCCGGAAATCTAAAAAGTGGTGTTATAGAGATAGATGCCTATCGACTTTTTGGTTTTCGGCTTTTTACTAAACTTTCTATAAGTACTGACTATAGGCTATGACGGGACTGAAACACTTAGTAGCTAACACATCCAGCAGCAGTAGACAGTATGATCAAATGATAAATTTAGAGTAGACAGTAACACATTCATTTCTTTAGTACTAATCCTTAGTGCTCTATAATACTTTAAATCACTCTTAGAGCTACTCTATGATACTCCATAGTCTACCAATATAGAGAATATGCGCAGCAGTATGTGTGACTACCTTCATTGGGTGGTGTTTGGATCACTTGGGTCAAGGTTCTTAAAGTATAATCCCAATGACCTAAATAAGAGCAAGTAGGTGTACACTATCAAATACCTACTATCAAATACCTACTATCAAATACCTACTAATTTTCACTATTGGTCTATCTACTGGTCTATTTACTGTGTAGTGCGCCTAGCCAACTCCAGACACTGCTACTTCAGGCCCATATCTCCGGATAGACAAATTTCCCGAGACCAGACACATACATGATTTGTTCAAAACGCATACTAGTCTGTTAGTATTTTCATAAGTTTCTAACCATTGTCATTTTTCTACTGGTCTAGTGCATTGGCTTATCTACTGTCCTGTATTGCTCCACTTGGTGCGTATGGTGATGCACTCCACAGTATAACGCGCGAGACGTGCCAGTAATAATCTACACCAGCATGGCACAACTCAACTATGCCCAACCCGTCAAAAGAATCAATGCAGAGGCTGACCTCGATAAGTTCAGACAGTCCTTGGCATACAAACGGTTGCAGCTGGTCATAGCGTTTGTGGTGGAGAAAGTGCACGGATGCGAGGTTCCCATGGGCTTGTTGAACCCACACATTGTTACCCGAGACACCGGCTCCGAGCCACTGGTGCTGGACAAAACAGAAAGTGGCGAAAGTGCTGAAATTCGAGACACCAGAGCGCAATTTTCCACATCAGGAAATGTAGTCCTTGGGATTTTGGACCTGCTCAATGCAATTATCGATGAGACTCCTCCCCTAGAAGGTCCCAGACGCTTTGGGAACATAGCGTGCCGGGACTGGCACCAGAAAGTCCAGGCCAAATCGCTAGACATGCTCTCGCCTTTGGTGGTCAACGAGGGAGCCAGAATGGAACTCAATTACTACTTGGTCAACTCTTTTGGGTCGGAACTAAGACTTGACTTTGGCTCGGGGCACGAGCTCTCGTTCTTGGCTTTTATTGGAGGCTTGCTCCAGGCCGGGATCTTAGATACGGAAGTATCGGGTACCGAGCTTCTTGCTTTATTTGCTCGCTACTACGATGTGGCCCGTCGCCTTATTCTTGTCTATAGCCTTGAGCCTGCTGGGTCTCATGGTGTGTGGGGTCTTGATGACCACTTCCACTTCATCTACATTCTTGGGGCTGCTGAGTACACCACGGCCTCGAAAGAGCCACCAATACTGTATGTGCCTCCAGTGCGCCAGACTCTTTCGCCAGAGATTATCAGATCATACAAGCTTTCCAACCTTTACGTGAATGCCATTTCGTTTATTTTCAAGCTCAAGCTGGGGCCCTTCAACGAGCATTCGCCTATTCTATTTGATGTCACGCGCTCAGTGTCTCTTTGGGCCAAGGTGCAATCGGGCCTTTTGAAGATGTATGAAGTCGAAGTGCTTGGAAAGTTCCCTGTGATGCAGCATTTTTGGTTCGGAGGCAAGTTCTTTCCGTGGGCTGATGCTAGGACAAACAAAGAGCTTGCAACCAACACGCCCAAGGAATCGCCTGATCCAAAAAACGAAGATAAAGAAATGCCGGGGCTCATCAATAATTTCCAGGGAGCCAACACCACTAAGAGCAACATAGCCATCACCAGAGCACCTTGGGCCAACCCTCGGACTCCCAGAGCACCCATCGGCCAGCCTCTCAGCCAGCCAGATGGTAAAAAGAGCTCTCTATTTTCAGCCAGGCGCAGTGACCCAAGAGACCCCCCACCCAGCTCGAATTAGCCTACTAGCTCTGCTTCCGTGCCTTGCTTAAGTCCTTGTCTGATTAGCTTCTTGTTGGCTTAAAGTTGAATGTGCAGCGACACAATGGACACGTACTGCTGCTCGAGCTCTTGAACCACTTGTACAAACAGCCAGAGTGGAACTTGTTCAGACACGTTGGACACACCTTGGATGGTAAGGAGTGGTCTTGGTGCAAGATGGAGTAACAGATGGCACACTCCTCGAAGCCGGAAAAGTGCAAGTTGACGTTCTTATTGAACAACTCAATGCAGTCTGTGATGGAGCCATTGGTTAAAGATATCACTCTTTGGGAGGCCATCAACCAGGCCTTCCACTGCTTCTCCTTGACACCTAGACGCAAAGGTCCTTCCACCGAGACCTTCATGAGCGGAAAAGCCTCAGGAATCTTGACCACCATTTCCATATTCTGCTCGTCGATGATATAGCTGGACTTGATCTCGTTGGTCACCCTGTTGACCTTGATGGTGAAGTTGTCATCGCCCTGCGTCAACTTGTCCTTGGTCTTCTCCACATCGTCAAGCATTTTCGAAATGAGGATGGGCGAGATGTAATTGACGGAAAACTTCTGGACCAGCTGCTTAAACTGTAAGTCCCTCAAGTCTTGGAACCACTGCTGCGCAAAGGAACCCAAGAACCTGAAGCTGAAGTAATACAAGTGGCAGAGCAAGAACAAGATTTCGTCCTTTGCAGAAGACCCCGCCAAGCCTTTGGATACTTGGTACTGGTGGATCAAGCAGTTTTCAGGAGCAACCTTGGCGTTTTTATCGATGGGACTGATGACTAGAGAGTTCAAGAACTTGGTATCTGTCAAGTCGATACAGTCAAACACCGTTCCAAGGAGCTTCTCGATGGCGTCGTCCTTTTTGATCTGCTCAACGTACGCAGCTTTCATGGAAACCGTAGAATCTTCAAAATATGCAAAGATGAGCATCCACGACCAGAGGTACTTATAAGCTTCTGCATACTTCTCATGCAAGATATAGTCGTCCAAATGGTGTTCCAAGTCACGGATATCCGTAAGTAAAGATGGAGGGAGCTTGACGAGCTTGTCAACTTCACCCTGGTCATTCTCCTCATCCTTGTTGCTGCGGAATTGATACTCCACAATCGCATCCTGTTGCAGAGCATAGATCTGTTTGGAAAGCAACGAGGCAGCGGTGCGTTGCAAATTTTCAAGTTTGCTGGAGGAAAGGATACCGTATAACCTGTGGGCGTTTTCGTTGAGGAACTGGTTGGGAAAGTGTGCCAGTCTCAATATCCTCCCGAGGAGCTCGTTGACTAGACGGACAGGCTGGTTCAACACCTTTTGTTCTTGATGCAAAAGCTCAAAGATTTCTTCGTAAAGGGTCACTTGGTTTACCTCCCATGAAGAAAAGATCTTCTCATCCACCAAGTTAGACAATGTCACAAAAAGCTTAAGTGTAAAGTACTTCAATGCCTGCGAATCGGGCTTCATCTGCGAAATAGTGAAGTTGTCCAGGCATAGATAAGCAGAGATTGACCAGGTTTTATCTGGGGTATCCTCGCCCATCACGGCAATGCACCGGGCCAAGAATTGACTGAGCACCACTCTCATACTTGCAAAGTCGTCATCAAAGGCGTTTTCAGAATCGAGCCACCCTGAGATCTGGTTGATCACCATGGCCATCTTGTGGCTAGGCAAGATATCGTACTTCACGTCGTTGAGGAAGTTGGTGGCGAGAGCCACCCAAGTCATGCCGGATTGCAAGATATCCGAAGTGGAGCGAATGCCGAGAACTTCTCCAAACACATAACTTCTCACCCTATCGAGCTTGGAGGAATGGCCGACGAATTTCAGAGCGCAGCAAAGGAAGGTCGCCAACATGAGAGGGTTTCCTGCAAGCTTAGTGTATTGGATGTCCAACTTGTCAAACGAAGCCAACGACATGTTTTCGAAGGAGTCACTTAAGACGTGAATCAACACTTTGGCCGAATAGAACTGGTTGGGCTTGTATGGGCCTTTACCCTTTATATCTGCAACGATTTCTCCATAGAATCCATCTTCCAACTTTCCATTGAAGACCTCGCACAATGTAGACTCACCAACAGTTTGGGTAAAAAAGCCAGAATGGTATGAATCACGAACTGACTTTGAGGGCTCCAGAATTGTACCTGATTCACTGAGGAACTCGGCATCCTCGCTATACTCATAAGATTGTGCAAACCAAAGGAGATGTTTGGGGTTGACCTTGGGGTCTTTGGACTCAGAGAGTCTCAAATACTCACTCAAGAAAGACCGGATGGGCAAGATGCTGGGGTATATCTTCACTTGCTGTGGGTGTGTGAAGAGGTAAATATTTTGTCCCAATGGATTGGCAAGTGCTAGCGACGACATATCCATATGTTCATAAGCTGCGAACAACTCCTGCTCTATTTTGGAGAACAATAAGTCGTTCTCAGTCTCAAGCACATAAGAAGCTAGCTTTGACAATCCAGGGCTTGCATGGGGTGTGGATATAGCATCAAACAAGGCATTTTGAACCAAACTCCGGTCCTTGACAAGATTAAGGAACTCCTTGCATGTTTCGTCACATGATGAAGCGGCAAACCTGACGAATTCGACAATTGCTTCGCCTTCCAAAGCTTCTCCTCGTGACACTAAAGTGCTCACTAGCTTCTGTCTCTCCAGATCTCCGGGGTTGGATGCCACCACACACTCGAGAATGTGAAGGTTGTTGACAAAGTGGAGCACCAAGTCATTTTCTGGGCCCAGTCTTTCGCTGTTTTTGGCAAGAGACAATAAATATTCATATATTTCAGGCGAACTGTCCTCGATACTTTTGGGATCGAAGATTCCGTGCTGAAACACAAGGCCTAGAAACTTAGGAAGCTTCTGGGGGCTTTCACTCGAGATTTTTGTGAAGCAATCGCTGCAAAATTCTTGCAAGTCTTTGGACTTGCTCTGTTCAAGCACGCTTTGAATAAGCGTAATCGGAACATCCACGAATTCGCCGGTTATGAACCCGGGCAACGACTCCAAGGCCCACTCAATTATTCGGTCTCCGTTCTTTGAAGTTTGTAGCACCCGTACCAAGCACGTGGTCAAAGCAGAAAGAGTATTGGCCTCATAAGTTTCTTCGAGTTTCTCAAAAATTACCAGAAGGAGTTCCTCAGAGGTCGTTTCATCAATATAAGTAAGCACCGAGTAATAAGAGGAGAGAATTTGATCCTTGGGCGTTTTGAGAACAACAGAATATTTCTGGCCCTCAATTTTGTTGTCTTCACTTTGAACAAGGCTTTCTGAAAGACCTCTAGTGTCAAGAGACTGAGCTTTTGCAAAGTGGGCAAGACTCTCGAAACAAGCTTTTGCACGGTCTTTATCATCAGGTCTGATTCTTGAGGATGCAACGCCATCTAGAATTGTAAGGAACAAGTTATAGTTGATTCCCTCATTACTAAGATCCGCTTGTTCCTCAAACAACTTGTGGACATGTAAGAAGCATTTGGTGGCCTCTTGCTTATACCTCATGGAGCTGGGACCAAGGAACTTTGTAAATTGAGGCAAAAGGTACTTTTCAATGACCTTATGAGCATCCTTAACATTAGAGAAATCCAAAAAACTGAAATCTTCTTCTGGAGACACCTCTGAATTCTTCAAAGCAACAAACAAGTCTGTGAGATACTTATAGTAAATAGGGTCAGAGTTGCAGGGGCCCAATTTAATGTATTCGTTCAAGCGTGAGGAGCTCTTGGACCCTCCGATCTGCCAGAAGTTCTTCTTCAACTTGTACTTTTTCTTATCAACGGCATTTGTATTGGCCGTGAATTGGGTGAGGATCGTAAGCACATTGATGAGCTGGATGATCACAGAGGTATAGATGACACTGGGAGATGACTGCGAGGATTCACTCACCTTCACTAGCTTGATGTACTTCTTGGAAATCACTTTGTAAATACCCTTGAGATCACCTAGATGCAGAGAAACGGGTTTTAGGTCTTGGGACTTGTCGAGGCCGAAGATTTCGGTGATAAGGGCCAAAAGCGCTCTGAAAAGAGACAAGTTCAAGGTTTTTTTGTTGGAAAAAGACTCAAGGTGGTCCCAAAGCTTGTCCAGCTTCAAGATCTCCTCGATCTTCTCTTGAGCAGTCTCGCAGAGGAAGTACTCCGAGGTATTGGCCAACTCAAGCACCTTAGAAAGCATCAGCACTGCAGACACTATAGCTCTGACGTACTTCAAGTTCAACTCGTCCTCAGAATCAGATCTCTCGTCCGAAATGGTATTGGCCGATTGCTGTACGAGAATATGGTGGCAATAGTTGACGATCTGTTCATGGAACACAATCCAGATCTTGCTGTTGACCTTTGTCTCGTCATTGGTGAAGTTCCTGAGCAAGTTGTTCTTGACCGAAACCGCAATGGACTTATCGTCGTATAAGCCCTGGAGCCAAATGGGCAACGAGCTCTTGAGGTAAGGGCTGAACTCCTTGGCTCCGTACTGCTCCATATAAGTAGCCTGAACCTGGTGAGCCAAAAACCGCACGGGTTTGGACGAGTCCAACGCCAACCGAGGGTACAGCTGGAGCCAGCACACGAGAACATAGTAATCAGAAACATCAAAGCTCTTGTTCTCCAACAACTTCAAGAACTCGCCAAGCCGTTTTTCCTTGGTCACGGCATTCTTCTTGGTGATGTTCTTCAACGCAATAGCGACATTGGGGTCCTGGATGTCCTCGAACTGGATCGGCGCCAAGTAGAAGAGCGACACGTTGAATCCGTTGTAGCCGAGATCATCGTTCATCTGTGGACCCTTCATGATTCTTGGAATGAGTGGTGTAGCTTGCGCAAGAAGTAAAAGTGCGCACTTGCCAGGGCTACTCACACTCACTACAGTATACTACTATATCACTATACTATACTATACTATACTATACTATACTATACTATACTATACTATACTATACCACTATACTATACTATACTATACCACTATACTATACTATATCACTATACTATACTATATTATATTATACTCTACCACTATACTATACTGTATCACTATACTATACCATACTATACCATACCATATCACTAGACTATACTACACTATATGTTAGATCCACCATAGGTAATGTCCCACATATTGAGGTATTCGTAAGCCTCTTTCTGATACTAACAATGACCATTGTATAAGGCCCCCCACTCAGCCTTCCCTTCTTTTAAACAGTTATATAAGCAGCTTCGATTCCTCCTTTGAGATCCTTTTGATGTTCATTAGTGATCCATGAAATCGAAGAAGTTTGCGAACAAGTTGTCCTGGGTACCCCAGAAACTTGCATCTGGAGACATACTCATAAAATTGAGTAGATCTGGTTGCGGCACGGCAATGGGGTCTTCTTCATTTGAGAGGTTCAACGCCTCGGCGATCTGGGGAACTTGGAGCTCCTCGATCTTCTTATGGATGAACACCATGGATTTGGCTGCGAGCTGCCAGTTGGCGCGGGCCTTGGACACGATGGAGTAGCAGATTTTGAGCTGCTGAATTTTCTTGTCCAAGACTGCATCCTCAACCTTTTGGATGGTGGCCAAAGTGATGCTCATGGCCAAGACCGACGAGTAGAGGATGAGTATGGATGGGTACCCACCACTGTCTCTGAAGCGACTCAAGCATAAACAGAGCTCTTCGGAGGCCTCGTCACATATGCGACTGGACACCTTGCCTTCAGTGCCTTGCATGCCTAAAAACGGGCGATTTAAGCTGATGATCACAATGTAGTAGTAGAGCTTGAAGTTCACGGAAGTAGGGTTGTAGGATTGGTGCTCCAACGAGGCCCGTGTCCACTTCAAGGGTTCGGGCAAATTGTCCCTCCATTTGCTCAAAAAAGCATTATACGACCGAAGCTTCTTTCGGTCCAAATATAAACCCTTGTCATCGGAGCCTTCGCCCGAGTAGATCTCAGTGAGTAAGGAACCAGCACATTCTCCAAGCAAGCAGAGGGGCTCGATGGTCTGGAACGCGTCGAGGTTCGGATTATCGTTAGTATTATTTCCATCTTTGGCCGGATGGAAGATGAATGCATCAATATTAGTGGAGTTGGGCAACACCTCACTCGACGGGATGCTTGCCTCAGTCTTCCTAACCGTCACAGGCCTGCCCATTATCAAACTGATGAAGCTATCAAGAATGTAGCAGCCCCAATAAATACGAGACCGGATGGTGATGTCACTTTCAACAATCAACGAGCGGGGTTCAGGCCGTGAGCCCTGCTCATCCACCGTCCAGTCCGAAGGGTTCAACTGGAACCCCAAGTCGTAACCCATGCGGAACGCCATCCCCGAAAGCATCCAGCTGGCACTCGTGTTGCCGTCCCCAAGTTCGTATAACGAAAGACAGAGCAACGCCTGTAGTGTGTTGATCTGCGGCAAGTATATTTTTCTGGAGAATATGCTAGAGCGAGCTCTTTCGTAAAAAGTGGGTGCCAACTCCCGGAGACTCGGCAGGTCCAGACACTTGGCTCCAAGGGCAGCTATAGAGTAAACAAGCTCCTCCGAGCAGTAGCCCCTGTTCTGGTTGGGGCTCAAGAAGTCACCTAGGAAGCTCTCGCGATGTATAAATACCGTGACATCCGGGTACATCCAAGTAAAAAAGTTTTTAAGAGCCTCCGTGAAAGACGGGTCGTTCAGGACACTTTTGAAGATCTCAGCCTCAGGTTTCAGAATCGTAGGATTGCTGAGAAGACTGTGGATGGCCAGAGTGGGCCCATACACTGAGAACTCCCCTCCACTGGACACATCCACCGACATGGGGATCTTCTTTTTGCGAGCCAACTTGGCCAGGGCTGCCGGGTGGCTTGTGAGCAAATCAAAGAGCCGTTCCCGGGCCTCCTGGCCCTCCACCGTGGAGATGGCTTCATAGATGCGAGCTAGAGCAGAATCAAGACTAGCATTGGTCTCTCTGAGCTGCTGCGTTTCCTTCGAGGTGGGTCTCTCTCTTCGCTTGTCTAGATGGGGTCTTTCACATGTCAAGCCCCGACTCAGACAATTGTGACAAATATCCTTGGCGTCACACTTCCTCTGGGTGTTAGTTATCACACACAGTACAGTATAGTACAGTACCAGGCCTGGGACACTTACATACCTTTCTTGCCCGGCAATTTGTGCAGCTATAGTTAGCACGTGATGGAGATTCAGGTCACGGTGACATACGAGATGGAGCAGTTTTTCCTGCTGGACATGGAAAGAGCTGGGGTTGGCAGGGCTACGCGTGGGGTCTTATGCGCGCGCAGACTCTGATTTTTGGTAGACTGAATTTTGGTTCGCAGACTTATGCAGAAGTCAAGGTCCTATAGAAAACCTTGACATCCTCGGAAACAGACACTTTCAGATGATCAAAGTTCCATACCTCCAACAGTTCTTTGTTGGTGGCACGTGACAAGGCCACGTAGATCTGGCCCTTTTCAAACACTTTGCGTAGATCCACTCGGAGCCGGTCGATGGACTGGCCCTGTGCTTTATGTATAGACATGGCCCATGCGAGAAGAAGAGGAAGCTGATCTCTTGTCATTGGCTCACTGGCGTTGCGTCCGGGTATGGGGATACGGCCCTGGTCCACGGAGAACTCCTCTCTCTTGACCAAAATCATCGTGAAGTCGTTGTTTGTTTTGAAGTTGACCACGGGGAGAAGCTCTGTTCTGGGTCCCACCAAATATGCATCACGCACGAGACTGCTGACTTTGGGTTTCCAGTTTTCGGGAAACTCGTCGAAAATGAGCCTCTGTTCTGGGCTGAATTCCGTTTTTCCTATCAAGCTGTAGACCAAGCGTATCACCAGTATGAATTCAGGCGTAGCATTGATGAAGTCAGAGGGGTGGAAGTGCGAAAAGAGACTGGAGAACAAAGACTCGGGGAGAAACCCAACAATCGTACCAATAGACCCGTTGACCACATTGTTCTCCGTGTGATTTTTGAGGTACATCACCTGCGCTCCTTCTTTCAAATCCAACCTCTGCTCACACATGAGGTTATCGTAGAGACGAGTTGCCTGCTGGCTCTTATCGGAGTCGATAGCATCAAACGAGTGGACTCGGCCTTTTAGATGATGCAATCTGTTTTCATTGGCTCGCTTGACTTCTGCTCTTGTGGGAAACAATTCCGTGGGCTCGATTCCATCGGAATAAGAAACTTTCCTCAGAAGCAGCTTGAAATTCATCACCATTTGGTGGTTTAGCGAGCCCTCACGTAATGCATTCAACATGTCAATCAACTCATTGTCGCCTTTTTGCCGGAACACTTTGTTTAAAATTAAGGTTTGTTTCATTGCTCGGTTCCACGAAGGACTCTGGAAACAATACTGACTGGTGCGATCCCGGGACACTGGAGGAAGCTGGTAAAAATCACCACAGCACACGATTTGGATGCCTCCAAAAGGACGCTGGTTGTTTCTTAGTATTTTGGCGATCTCATCGATTTTTGTGAAAAGTATGCCATCGATCATCAGAATCTCATCAATGACCAAAACGGCAAGCTGAGTCCACCGTTTCTTTGCAATGCCATTTTTCTTGATTTTAATGGCTAGTTCCTGGGGACTCCCCGTGCCCAAACCTATGCTTAAGAATTTGTGGACCGTTTGGCCTTGGATGTTACATGCAGCCAAACCCGTAGAGGCAGTGACACCCACCAGGAACCGGCCGTGTTTTCTGTATAGTCCTCCAACAAGCTCACGCAAAACCACCGATTTACCCGTACCGGCAGAACCAGTAAAAAACACATTGTGGCCATCATCAACCACGGCGCGGACAATGGCCGTCTGCTCGTCACTCAAGTAGACTTTGTCCAGGCCAGACTGCAGAGAGGAAGTCATCAGGGAAGGGGCCTTTTTCAAGATCTTCTTGGGCTGGCTATCTAGCACATCAAAGAGGTTAGAAGATTGCGATCTCTTCATGGAGGGTTTCCGGAGCGGGCTGGAGTTGAGGGCCTTTGGAGCCGGTTGCGGGATGTTTTCCTTCTCGTCCTCCGAGTCCGAAGAGATAAAAAGCACGTTCTGGGTATTGTAACCAGGCTGCTTCGCCTCAGGCAGTCCCGAAAGGGCGGTGCTTGAGTATTTGTTCAATGCAGGGTTCATGAAGTTGGTGACTTCGGGAGAGTCAAAGGAGGTTTCAGAGGAGGCGATCTCATCGAATGCAGAGCGTTTTTGAAGCGACTTCGTAAGCGTGCTATCCCTGCATTTCTGCTTAAGAATCTGCTCTGGTGTTTTCACATGGGCCACAACCTGAACCTTGGGGCTTTTTGCATCCGGCTGGTATCTGGGCTTGGGGGCCTCCAGGCGCGAGGCACCAGAGACAATTGGCATGAAGAAGCTGGAGATCTGCTTCTGGTTGGAGCCATTTTTACGGGACTTGTATTGGGACACCATCAGCGATCTTGATTAGTAGCCAAAAAAATACAACTGGAGTGTTTCACAACTGGTGCTGGTTTCAAATACTATACCTCCACGAAACGTAAACAAGCAGTAGGCCGTAAGTGAGTAGTCCCCCAGGCGCGAGTCTCTAGCAGTGATGGCAAGGCGCGAAGCACCACGCGTAACCATCCACCGCGACCCGACCATCTACCGCGACTGCCTAGTGCGACCTCCTAGTGCGACCTCCTAGGCGAGCAAGCCCATTAGGCCTAGTGACCGGCACAGGCACAGGCACAGGCACACGCTCAGGCTCTGGGCCTACCATACTGTCGCACGGCGTACGCCGCATAGCGCACACACGCTTTTTTAGCCACTCGGCTACGCGCGTTCGCAAGCCCTAGCAAAAGAGAAACGAGCAGAGGAACGTAGGAACGTAGGACGTAGTACTGCACTGCACTGAAATTCCACACAGACAAATAAAAACGCGCGGCGGCCTATTTCTCAGTGTGGATGATCTGCCGCGAGCTGATCGGATGATTTCGCAGCCCCTACTTAGGCTCGGACAAAGTATACTCGCTGCCCAAAGCTTATTCCAGCATACCATGGATAGCTATAGACAAGTATCAGACAAGTACTGAAAGTATCAGACATAATTAGGCAACTAGTAGACAAGTATTAGACAAGTATTAGACAAGTATTCGACAAGTACTAGAGAGTATTGGACAAGTATCAGAAAAGTAGATAAGAATTCGACACGTAGAGTGCTAGAGAAGATTTAGAGATAGTAGAGACAACTATTAGAGAGAAATAGTAGAGAAGAGTGGACAAATTGAAGAGAGAAATATTAGACAGCTAGATTAAAGACAAGTAGTACGGACAACTATTAGAGAGATTTTAGAGAGAGGCATATTAGACAACTATTAGAGAGAAATTGGAAGACACATATTGGACATATCAAAAGAGTAGACTACACAAGAAAAAAACAGAATAAGAGAAGAGAGACATCACTAGGCCAGGCTAATACGCAAACAATCAGTACCATACATAAGTAGTCAGCACTAAATAGTCAGCACTAAATAGTCAGCACTAAATAGTCAGTACCATAGTAAACAATCGGTACCATACATTTTGTGTCAGTTCAAAGAATGTCTAGTACAAGGACAATCAGATCAGGCCAATGCATATTGTATTTGATACGTATTGCTGAAGCTTATTGGTATGGTGATGGCCTGTGCATAGAAGCGCACCTAAAACGGTAGAGCGCAGTAGTAAAGCAGACCCCACAACCCGGCATGCAGACACGGCTTATCCCTAAGCCGACAAGTCCCCACCAAGTCCCCACCAAAATCACACCAAAATCACAACTCTCTACATACGAATAAATCATATCTAAATATAATAATCGTTTAAAGTAACCCTTCAAAAATGGCTAACAAAATGATGCTTCAATCAATAATATACCCAAGAATAATTGTTTAAATATTACTTGTTTAATAGTCAATGGCATTCTATTATGACTTACCGTATTATCTCTGGGTGTATGAGTAGAGTGCTTGTCAGTAATGCTCGTCAGTAATGTGAAACAGTAGTCTGAAACAATCTGAAACAATCTGAAACATTCTGAAACATTCTGAAACATTCTGAAACATTCTGAAACATTCTGAAACATTCTGATAGTATTTCTAAAATATTTCTGATAGATTTCTGATACTTCTGTTACAGGACATGGTAGGAAGGCAGGTAACAATAAGCAGCACGGAAGAGGAAAATGTGAGGGAGAAGCTGTGCCGTGCCTTACAAGCAGGCAGGTCAAATAATGCCAGACAGGGCCCCTTTTTTTTCGGTAGCGATTTCCGCAAGAATAAGCCAGGTTGCGGCCGAACATTCTCTAGGGTGCGGCTCGCCAGTAGTGTGTACAAAACACCGCTTCATTCCTTCCTAACACCTTTGACCCTCCACACCCTTTAAAGCTAATTCTGCCACCCACGCTTCAAAAATTATAAAACACTCCAAGATATGGCTGATGATCCGGGCTCGGCGGCTTCCGATTCGCATCTCAAGCAAGGAAGCTTTTTTTCCAAGAGCCTAAAAAAGATCTCCTCCAAGGCCTCCCGCTTCAACTTAAACAGTGCGTTGGCTGAGTCCTCAGACTCCACGTATGCTGCTTCATCCACCCACGCGTCCAAATCTGTCTCTACGCAAAACTCCATCTCCGGAGAGGCGTTCCAGGCCATTGGCTACGAATCCGTGTCTGATTCCGTGGGGCCGACTCATGTGAGGGTTCTACCGAGACGAGACACCACCAAGTCAAAGCACACCTTTGTGTCGTCCACAAACTCGCTCCAGCGCCTGTCCTTTAGCTCTGACGAGGCCAGTATTTGGAACCGCAAAACAAGCAATGGCGATTCTTCGCTGTATGCTCTGGCAACCTACCGTACGGCTCAAACTGGCTTCCCTAACACCTCCAATGAATACCCTGGTGCTGCTACGTACGAGCTATTTAACGCCAGCTTCTCCTCCTTAGATCCGAAGGATAACAACTCCACCGTGGATCTCATGACTGGCCTCAGAAACCCGCTGATCAAGGAAACTGAAAGTCTGCCCAAGTTGGGCGCTGCGTTCGTCTACGATCTGTTCAGCCCTCCGCTTCCTCAATATACTACAGAACTCAAAGAAGACCGCAAATCCGCCAAATCCTCCCCAAATGGCCCCAAGAGCTCGTTTCTTTCGGTCAAGAGAAGTACCAGCTCCAGAAATTTGCAGTCCTACAAACAACTAGCTGCGAATGCTATGCCGAGGCCCAGCGTGGTCGATGCGCTATTTGAACGCCTCCTCTCTTCTCGGGTATTTCCTGAACAGGCCTTTCAAAACATTACAGTCCAACGGAAATGGGAGCTTCTTCTAAGTGAGAACGAGAACAACGCAAGCTTTGATCTACGTCATTTGACCAACCAAGTATCTGCCTCCGTGTCCCAACGCGAGAATCTGCCTACCGTTCCGACTGAATCTCCCAGAATAGTCAAGGACTACCCTTCGTTTAAATCTGCCCAACAGATCAACCACCAACTCCAATCAAAAATACTAGAAGGCACTGATACGGATTCCCACACTGAATCTGGCACCTTGTCCACGTTGTCCAAGAAATTCAAAATGAAGGACGGCTCTGCATCGTGGTATGTGACCCGAATCATGTCCAACAAATTGACCATCCGTGAATACCGCAAGCTATCGAAGAAGCTAGAATCCAGGTCTTCCCAAAAATGGATGGATGAATTTCACAATGCCCAAGGAACAACCGCTCTCTCAGTGGTTCTTCAGAGGATAAACAAAAGAAGTATCAAGTCAAATGACGACATTGACATCGAGACCTATATCTGCCACTGCCTTAAATCCCTAATATCCAACCAGCCAAAAGTGGCAGTCTACGAACAAAAAAGTGATGTCAGCTCAAAGTCTTCTGTACTGAGTCAAGAAAAGGTTAACAAATTTGTCATTGAGGCGATTATCCACTCGCTTCTCTCTCCAAGAGCCTCTACGCGTTTGTTAGTGACGGAAATTTTGATTTACTTTATTCATGACACCAGACACAACTATTCCTCACACATACTCAACGGCTTCGTCAATTTGCAAGACTCGTTTGGCATCTTTGACAAGTTCCAGCCATGGCTTGATGTTTTCGAGAACTCCATTGATCTGCATTCTGAAAGCATGGCCAATTCCAAGAATGACAACGATCATAAATTTGAGACCTATATCCTCACCACAATCATTTTCATCAATTCCTTGATTAATACCTGCTCCAATGTCAAAGAAAGGGTAGATATGAGGAAAGAACTCCATGACTGCAGATTGCATATTATTTTTGAAAAGCTCAGGTCACTCGATAGTGCTAATATCTCTTCGCTAGTGGATAATTATGAAAACTTTGAGGAGGACGATTATTCGGACTTGTATGCGAAAAACCAGTTGAAGGATTTCGATGATGACTATGAAACTAATACTCTAGGTGAAGTCTTTTCGAAATTGAAGCTTAGGTTTGATGAAGACTCGTCGGATGAGCCTTACGAAGAAATGCCTAATTCTGACAAGTTGAAGTCGTTTTTGTACAATTTGACCTTACTCAAATCTACAAAACTGTCCAGGGAGACAGACAGAATCCTCGATCTATTAGACAGTGTGGTTGTTCAACTTACTTCAGGCTTGGGTATTGATGGTTCCGATACACTGCACCTCAACTCGGCTTTGCAAAGATTGATGGATAGAATGGAGACTGATGAAACAGCACGAAGAGCAGTGATGGAAACTATTCAATTGAAGAGAAAGATTGAAGAGTTAACTGAAGATAAGAAACGGCTCGAGGTGCGTCTTTTACAACGAAACACTTCTCAAAAAAGTACGGCTCCACCGACTGACCCAGTGCCTAGACTTTCAAGCAGCACTGATGAAAGTGCGTCAATTCACGTTGTGAAGAAAGAGAAGAACAGCCTTGATTCTAGTCTCCAGGTGTTCCGTGATGAGCACGCAAAGATGAAAGAAAGCTCAAAACAAAGTAGCCCGAGATTCAGGATCAAGTACCAACACACTGGTGGCTCTCCAACAAGCGCAAACCTGCCCGGAAAGAAATCGAGTGGTCACCGGCACCGTGGAGCGCAAGTGATCGAGCACATTCTTGCAGAGTCGAATAACTGCAATAGCAGAGCAGAGTACTCCGACTCCAAGCCAGTGAAACGTCCACTCACACCTCCTTTGAACCACATATTCAAACCCGAAAAAGGTCTACAGAACCTGAGATCTGACCATTCATCCCAAAATATGAGTGGGTCCACTATTGCTGCCTACCCTGAACCACAAATCATTGACGTGGATGACGAGGACTCCGATGAAAAGCCAGAGTCTGTCCCAAGCCAAGATGTGATAAGCAATCCAGAATTGGTGACTCCCAAAGCCTTACATCCTACCCACCAAAGCAAGACAGCAGTGAAAGATCTTCCACCTACTCCATCAATACAGGAGATCTCATCAGAAGCCACCTCTGAGCAGAGCACTCAAGATCCAATCAGCATTTCGGCACCTCAAGTACCTCCAGCAGCTCCAGGGCCCTCGGGACCTTCAGCAGCAGCTGCACCACTACCACCACCTCCACCACCACCATTACCGAGTCTTTTAACTCAATCGAAGTCTTCAACATCGGCTCCACCTCCACCTCCACCACCCTTGCCAAGTCTTTTAACGCAGACCAAACCCGGTGGTGCGAACCCCCCACCTCCACCCCCCTTGCCCAGTCTCCTCACTCAGACAAAACTGGCCGGTTCCAATCCTCCCACTCCTCCACCTTTACCAAACTTATTGGCCCCATCGAATGCTGCTCCTGGCGCACCTGTGCCACCTCCTGCACCTCCGCTTGCACCACCTATTCCATACATCAGTGCCTCACCCAACCCGGAGACCATGAACAAGCATCCTCTCTATGGATCATCTGAATATGCCCATAGTGCTTCAAACTTGATGTCAGGAGCAGAAGACTCCAACGGGCAGCTTATCAGACCAAAGAATAAGCTTAAGCAGATGCATTGGAGTAAACTTGAGGCTATTGACAAGACGTTTTGGAATGATATCTCGAGCTCAGCTTTGATAGATAAGCTTCAAGAGAAGGGTGTTTTGGAGGAAGTGGAAAAGGCATTCGTTGCCAAAGTGTCTGTTATGAAGAAGAAGGTGAAAGACGTCAACAGCTCCAACATTGACTCGAGCCAGCCGGTATCTCTTCTTCCCAGAGATCTAGCCCAACAATTTGGAATCAACTTGCATATGTTCAGCAACTTGAGTGTGGAAAGTCTCATTCAAAAAGTGCTTACATGTGACAAGGAAATCATGGAAAACACGAGTGTGTTGGAGTTTTTCAACAGCGACGCTTTGAATGAAATCCCCGACTCAGTGACTCGCTCTTTCATGCCATATGCCACAGATTTCACCAGACCCGACAAGGTCCCACTGAAGAACGCGTCACAATTGGATAGACCCGACCGGATTTACTTGGAAATCTTCAATATGAGAGGCTACTGGAAATCTAGATCGAGGGCTCTTTTACTCGTGCATACCTATCAGAAAGACTTTCATGATCTTTTACAAAAATTGGACCTCGTGGACAAGGCAATAACATGCATAAAAGATAGCCACGGCTTGAAACAAATTCTTGCAATCATCAGATCGGTGGGTAACTTCATGAATGATAGTTCGAAGCAAGCCATGGGATTTAAGTTGGATATCCTCCAGAGATTGAAGTTTATGAAAGATGAAACCAACTCGAAGACCTTCTTGCATTATATCGAGCAAATTGTGAGGAACAACTTCCCTGAATTTGGAATCTTTGTGGATGAATTGAGCATCTTGAACCATTTGCAAAAGATCGCCATCGATCAAATAGAGGCTGCTTGCATAGAGTATCAAACCAACATCTCAAACATAATGACATCCCTCAGCAAAGGAAACTTGAGCATGCATGAAATGTTCCACCCGGATGACCAGATCTTGGAAGTATTGAAGAGACCTCTCGAGAGAGCCCGTGATAGAAGCTCTTCCTTGACTACACATACCGAGCATACGCTTAAAAATTTCCATGCGTTGATGGAGTACTTTGGGGAGAATCATGAAGATGCCGCAAGCAAAAACAGCTTTTTCCTTAAATTCAACAACTTTGTGAATGAATTCAAGAAGGCTCACGCCGAAAACGTCCAGAAGGAGGAGGACGAGAGGGCATACGAGCGCAAGAAGGAGATGATCGAGCGCAGGGAAAGAGAACGCTTAGAGAGCAGAGAAAGCGCCAAAAAAAGAGCACAAGCCGACGGCCAAGACGAGGATATTGGCGACGAAGAGGACGAGGTTGGAGATATGGAGGACGAAGGAGAGGAGGGTGAGGCTGCAACAGAAGGAAACTACCATACAGACACCATTGATGACTTGATGCGGCAGCTCAAGAACAACACGCCTCTACACGAAGGAAGTGTGGCCAATAGAAGGAGCAATAGGATGAGGCCAAGGTCGTTGCGGCCTCTCTCAATGGAGATCTACGGCAAAGAGAACTTCCAGATGACCCGCAGAGAAAAGACGTCGCATGAATATGAGAGTGTGCAATCATTGAAGAGAAGAATGACCACGCGCAAAAAAGCACAGGGTGTGGCGGAAGAGGAATTAGACGAAGAGAAAGATGACACCATTATGCTTAGAGCGCAGACAATGTTGAGTGAGCTTAGGCACCACCGCAGGACATCGTCCCGGGAAAAGGCCAAGACAGCCGACAACGAAAAGAAGCCCAAGCCTTCGGGGTTGCGGCAACGGCCCCAATCTCGAGCCTAAACATTGAATTCCGCTTTATTATGAAACCAGCCTGATTTTCATCGAGTTGAATTCATCAAGTTGATTTTTTATCAAGTTGAATTTCTTGTCAAGTTAAATTTTGAGCGCTCAACTCAAAACCCCATTGGCAAAATGCCGCATTGCATTCACCCTTTGTTCACCCTTTGTTCACCCTTTGTTCACCCTTTGTTCACGCTTTGTTACACCCTTTGTTTCACTCGTTACACCAATTGCACCCGTTGCACCAGTTGGTTGCACCCAATCTCTAGTGGCCCATTCTGGTGCTCATCCAGGGTGCACTAACTGTACACCGTTGGGCTAGTTGCTCCATGAGTCCGATACCGAGAGACTCATCGTTCATAACTACCGATATCAATTGTCAAAACTTATAACCCCACTATGCCATGCCACGTCTACAATATATACGTCACAACCACATTATACATTATACGCGTGGTGCCCAGTAAACCGGGATTGTGAGACTGCATCCACACTGTCGTAAAGAGCTTGCGAGCATGCGTCACACCAGGCATAGAGTCGTCCCGAAGGCTAAATAGACTAACCAGCTCTTGTTCCACCCACGTTTCATCCCCCAACAATATACACTCCGCAGACCACAAACCCGCTTTGTAAACTCCCCTACGTATATTATATAAAGTCCACCAGACCCCCAGCAAAAACGGCCCACAAATAAAATGGTGGTGGCCCGAAATGGTGGCCCTGCAAAAAAGGCATTCGCGGCTGAAGGGCCCGAAATATTTCCAGCTCATCGTGTCCGGTGTACACTCACTCACTCACTCACAGCGGCCCGGATTCCACTTTTTTCCACCACTTCACGCATTGTCCGCGTATTCCACCCTAGCTACCAAACCGCTCTTATCTGTCCATAAACATATCCCCTACTCTTCACACTCTCTTCATGTTGAGAAGTTCCAGGGCTTATAAGCAGGCCATCCAAAGGCTCCATACGCAGAGCCGTCTTCTTGATGCCACGGTGGTTTCGGGAACCAACTTGGCTAAGCAAATCAAGCAGCAAGTGGCTCAGAAAGTCATCGAGTACAACAAGGAGCAGTTCCCCAACTTAAAGCTCCCGCTTTCCAACTCGGAGGTGGACTTCGAGCAGCTCCGTTATAGACCCCAGCTTACGATCATCCAGGTGGGCGACCGGCCGGACTCGTCGTCGTATGTCAAGTCCAAGCTTAAGGCGGCCAAGTCCGCCAACATCGACTCCAAGTTGCTCAAGTTCGATGCTGATATGTCGGAGGAAGAGCTCCTTGAGGAAATCGACCGTTTGAACAAGGACCCCAAGGTGCACGGTATTTTGGTGCAGCTTCCGTTGCCCAAGCACATCAATGAGACATTGGTCACCAACTCCGTGGAAACCGAGAAGGACGTGGATGGCTTTGACCGCTACAACACAGGAGAGCTTTCCAAGAGAGGAGGCCAGCCCAAGTTTAAGCCTTGCACGCCCAATGGAATCATGGAGTTGATCAAGACCACCGGCATTCAGTTGCGTGGAAAGAACGCTGTGGTCATTGGCCGTTCCGATATCGTGGGAACCCCCGTGGCTGCTTTGTTGAAGAATGAAGATTGTACGGTGACCATTTGCCACCGCCACACTTATGACTTGCCTTCGATTCTCCGCACGGCTGATGTGGTGATCGCTGCTGTTGGAATTCCAGAATTTGTCAAGGGTGACTGGATCAAAGAGGGTGCTGTGGTGATCGATGTGGGCATCAACTTCAAGGATGACCCCACGGCCAAAAACGGCAGAAAGCTTGTGGGAGATGTGGACTTCAACGACGTGGTGGGCAAGGCCTCGTTTCTTACTCCAGTTCCTGGAGGAGTGGGCCCCATGACCGTGGCCATGCTTTGCTCCAATGTCTATGATGCTGCCATGTACGCATCCAAAAAGGCACATGCCCACCGGTTCCAGCCCTTGCCTCTTAAACCTTTGGTTCCCGTGCCTTCCGATATTGCCATTTCTCGTGCTCAAAAGCCCAAGAAAATCACCAAGGTGGCCCAGGAACTCGGATTGTTGGAGCGTGAGCTCGAGCCTTACGGCCACTACAAGGCCAAGGTCGACCCCGAGAAGGTGATCGAGAGATTGGACGAGGACAGCGAGGGCTCCAAGGCTGACCGTGGTCACTACGTCTTGGTGGCTGGTATTACCCCCACTCCATTGGGCGAAGGTAAGTCCACCACCACCATTGGGTTGACCCAGGCCCTTGGTGCTCACTTGAAGTACAATGCCATTGCAAATGTGCGCCAGCCTTCCATGGGTCCTACCTTTGGTGTCAAGGGAGGTGCTGCCGGTGGAGGTTACTCGCAGGTGATTCCTATGGATGAGTTCAACATGCATCTCACCGGAGACATCCATGCCATTTCCGCTGCCCAGAACTTGTTGTGTGCTGCTGTGGACACTCGTATGTTCCATGAACACACTAGTAAGACCATCAAGGGTTTCTACAACCGGTTGGTGCCAGCCAAGAAGGGCGTGAGAAAGTTCACCCGGCAAATGTTGGCACGTTTGCAGAAGTTGGGCATCAGCAAAACTAACCCTGACGACTTGACTGCAGAGGAAATCGAACAATTTGCCAGACTTAACATCGACCCCGAGTCTATCACCATCAAGCGTGTGGTGGACTGCAATGACCGGTTCGTGCGTGAAATCACTTTGGGTCAGGGTAAGAACGAGGCCAGCAAATTTCCACCCCGTGTTTCTGGCTTTGATATCACTGTTGCCTCAGAAATCATGGCCATTTTGGCCTTGTCCACTTCTCTTAAGGACTTGAGAGAAAGAGTCGGCCGCATTGTGGTTGGTACCCAGAAGGAAACTGGCGTGGCCATCACTGCAGAGGACATTGGATGTGCTGGAGCCATCACTGCTCTTTTGAAGGATGCTGTCAAGCCTAACATGATGCAGACCTTGGAAGGTACACCAGTGTTCGTGCATGCTGGACCATTTGCCAACATCTCGATCGGAGCCTCGTCGGTGATTGCAGACCGTTTGGCTTTGAAGTTGACTTCGCCCTCCAACGCCATCAACAACGGTCAAAAGGGTTTTGTCATCACTGAGGCCGGGTTCGACTTCACCATGGGCGGAGAGCGTTTCTTCAACATCAAGTGCCGTGCTCTGGGCATGTCCCCTGACACCGTGGTTCTTGTGGCCACCTCCAGAGCCTTGAAGTTACATGGAGGAGCCCCAGACGTGAAGCCTGGCCAGGAGTTGCCAGAGGCCTACACCACCGAGAACTTGGACTACTTGCGCAAAGGATGTGCCAACTTGGCCAAGCAAATTGCCAACATCAAACAATACAACGTTCCTGTGGTTGTTGCAATCAACGAGTTCGAGACTGATACCAAGAACGAGCTCCGGGTGATCCAGGAGGAGGCCCTTCAAGCCGGTGCTGACTATGCTGTGCCCTCTAACCACTGGGCCAACGGAGGATCCGGTTCTTTGCAGTTGGCCGAGGCAGTGACCAAGGCCGTGACCCAGGCCAAGCCTGAAGACCAAACCTTCTTGTACAATGTTGAAGACACAGTGGAGGAGAAGTTGTTGGCCATTGCATCCAAGATGTACGGAGCCTCTGCCATCGAGTTGTCTCCTTTGGCCAAGCAACAGATCGAGACATACTCTCGTCAAGGCTTCGACAAGTTGCCTATCTGTATTGCCAAGACCCAATACTCCTTGTCGCATGACCCAGCATTGAAGGGAGTGCCTACGGGATTCACGGTTCCTATCAGAGAGGTGAGATGCAGCGCTGGTGCTGGTTACTTGTACGCATTGGCAGCAGAGATCATGACTATTCCAGGATTGCCTACCCACGCTGGATACATGAACGTTGAAGTGAACGATGAGGGAGAAATCGAGGGCTTGTTCTAGACCCATTTTATATAGGGAACAAGTAAAGATATTACTGTACGAAGCATTCTGGCTGTGTAACTGTCCACTGTCCAATACTCTATCTTATTCTCTCTATTCTGTCCATTTGTCCACCGTCATTCTATACCGTCTCTTTCATCTATCTTATTCTCTCTATTCTGCTCTATTACTAATACTTGTAGTCGAGTATTCTCTATGGTACAGAACCACCTCATCTAGAGGATGGTTGGCTATTTACGAGACACATGTGTGGCCAAGTCTTCACTTGCCGGGCCCGTGTATGTCTTTTGATTCCAGTGGTTGCAAGTTGCCTCTTGGGGTTGGAGGGTGGTTCTTTTTTGCATCCATGCCTTGAGCGGGGCCTTGCAAGCCGTGCTTCGCTTGCTGACTCTGCAGTGTTGCTTGTCCAACAATGGCATTTGCTTGGGCTGCTTGCGTGTCGGAGCCAAGTCCATTGCCTGCTTTTTTGTATTGCTGGGCTGCTAGACTCTGTTGGCTACGGTTCCCACTCATGCCGCCAAACTTGTTGCTGGAGGGTATGTTGTTGCCGGCACTATAACCCCCTTGCGTTTTGCGGTAGACATTTGCCGACTGCAAGCTGGCTGCCGTGGCACCCTGGTTGTTCTTGATTGCACCGGAGGGAGCTTGTGGTTTGCCGTTGGAAACCTGCGCAGAACCAGCACCCGATGTGCCTCCTTGCTGGTTTTTTTGTAATTGATGCTGTTGCAAAGCCCGAAGACGTGCTTGCTGCATCAACACTTGTCGTTGATGGGCGCTTTCGCGGAGCAAATCGTACGACTTGGAGAGAAGCATCGAACCGAATCTTATAGACTGCGTATCGTCACTGATGGAGTTGAGGCGGGAGGGATCCAAACTGAAGGGCGACCGGATACACTTATCGGCTTCGGAGTAGTCATCATCAAACCGCCATCTTGAGTCCATCCGTGTAATCTCGTCGGACTTGTTGAGATAAGCGTCTTTGCTGTGACCGGGAGTGTCGACTTCCATGTCGTTTTCCTCCGTGTCCGATAAATTCATCCATTCGTCAATAACATCATCCGGTCTGGACATAAGTCCTCTTCTATCGATGAAAACACGGTTTGCTCGGCCTGCTCTTTTCCTTATCCTCGCAATAGGCGTGGAAAAGTTCCCGGAAGGTTCCTTTTCTTCTTCACTCTTCTTATATCCTTCGGTGTATGTGCTGAAATTGTTGTTTTCGATATTGGATAACAATTGCGCAACGTAACTTGAGGATTTCCCGATTTTATCGCTGACATGGTTCTGGAGCAACGATTGTATGTGAGGGAACTGCTCCGAGGGTACAAGCTCTCCAGTACTGCCTTTGAATGTCTTCATTCCGGGATAAAGCTTCTTGCCGTCCTCCAAAATTTTCTTGAGGTTTTCACTAATGACATTCGTGGTGTTGAACTGGTGGAAAAAGGCCGATGCAATGGAAGAGTAAGGAATATGGCTTTTTTCAAGATCTTGCGAGCGGTCATTTGAAGAGATGCCAAAAAATGGTTGGTATGGATCGTAGGTGATATTAGCGTATCCCTTATCGCTTTCCTTTCTTTTCCTCAACTTCTCAAGAACTGCCCTCTTAATCGTCTCGTTCTTTTCCTTAAGAACATAAGATACTGTTACCAAGTCCATATCGGGAATCTTTGACGGTGGTAGCTTGACATAAGGTTGAGTCGATGATGCTTCGGGTTGCGCTTGTCCGTTGAAACCCTTGGGATCCTTCGATTGAACTGAGGAATTGGATGGCGATGCAGCAGATAAAGGTTCTTGGTTCTTTCTCTTATCCTTTCTGGATTTGGCCGAGTCGATATCGTTATCAATTTCTGGCTCTGGCTTGATGATCTTTTTCCGCTTGTGTGGGTAGAATAAGTGATCATCACCCTTAATACCAACCGCACGCTTCACACCCTTGGCCTCGAGTCGAAGCTTGAAGATCTCATGTTCTGCTTCCCACGATTCCAATTTTAAGAGCTCTCTCTTACAAGTGTTGAAAATTATATCTCTTGCACGCCTCAAAGACTTCTGCAACAAGCGAATTCTTTCCGCTCCAATGTTATCAGCTCTCCGGGTTTTTCTAGCCTGGCGAAATTCACGACGACGGAAACACACATATGGATCATTGTCATTATCCTTTTCATTTGCATTAGGGTCCTCAAACTTCAAGCTTGGAGTAATTGGTTTTCCCTTTCGGGCAATTTTTCGGGCACTCCAATGTTTATACACGGTTTCCCCGAATAGGTCCATGAGAACGGGGATGGAGCGGATGCTATTGGTTGAGTTCCGATCTTTGTCAAATGTGGTGACGAAAGGCTCGAAATTGAGTTCTTTGGATAACTTTTCCTTGAGCAAAGACGTGGAAATATACTTCAGTTCAACCCCTAGGTTGGTTTGGTCGTTGATGACGCCTGAATTCATTTCCTTTAGAATGAACGACAAGAGCTCTTTATATGAAAGCAAGTTGGAGGGATCCATAGTAAGAAAAGGTTGCTTCTCTTCCACGGTCTTCTCAAACTTATCGCAAATGGCTTCGAATTCAAGCATTGTGCAGGCCCTGCTGTCAGCATCGTCACGTCCATTGTCCAGTTTGGAACGCAGTTTGGGAACTTCTTTGGATAACACGTTATTGAAAAACTCCTCATCTTGCTCGTCCATGTTGTATTCCACACCTAAAGTATCTTCAACAGTAGCACTGAATTTAATGTAGGACTCTGGTTCAACAAAAGGTTCACCGCTGTAGAATTTCAGAGCATCAGGCCAGGTTCGGGACGCATCGGGAGTTGGAATGTATACGGAAGAAGCTTCCTTGTCGGCCTTATCCTTGGTGGAGCCCTGTAGGACACGTTGGGCAGCATTTATGACTTGTTGCAAATGAACCTCGTCTTCTTCGTTCTTATCAACACCTGTTTCGACATTATGTAGATCACGTTGCTGGCCTGAAGAAGCATTTAAGTGATGAAGCTGAGATGGCTCGAGATCGTGATCAGTACCAGATATTTCATTCGCATTGTATATGGGTAACGCGACCTTGACGGAGATCTTTCGCTGCCGAAACCTTGCGCCTGCCGAAGCCTTGCCCGCGCCTTGGATTTTCGATGGAAGAACGGCCATGACACTTAGTGCCGAGGCACTGCTGGAGACACAATTGACTCTCTGTCAGATGAGTCGAGGCCTTAGCAAGGCGATTGTGTGACGGGCTGGGATACACGACAGAGGGCGGGGTGTACAGGTCTTTCGCGAGAATGCGGCGGAAAAATGTCGTTTCTCGGTGAAGACGTAACGACAACAAAAGACCCAGCGACAAAGCTAACCTCCAAGCACAATTAGTGGGCAGTTGATGGATGCAGCAAAATGCCAGCCTTATTCTGGATAGGATTCACGGAAAAGAATAGAGAAAAACCCGGGTCTAGGGCCTTATCTGACTTCGGGGATAGCGATAATTAAGGGGCTTTTTGGAGGAGAGTGCGGTAAAATTTTTTTCGACACTTGTTTCGTTGCTGCACAAAAATGTCGCACTATTCAGGAGCGCAAAAGTCGTTTTTTCTAATGTGCAGGAGATACTCTTCGGATTATGGGGAAACATGCTAGAAGAGCAAGGAGGGGTATTTTATGGAATGTTTGAAGGGGAATATGTTTTGTTGTATGGAATTAAAGGGACTTGATGTTTTCCGGGGGCATTTGAAAAAGTGGGGGAGAAAAGGCATATCCTGATTCTCACTGGAGGA
This sequence comes from Metschnikowia sp. 01-655c1, assembly GCA_002370185.1. Classification (NCBI taxonomy): domain Eukaryota; kingdom Fungi; phylum Ascomycota; class Pichiomycetes; order Serinales; family Metschnikowiaceae; genus Metschnikowia; species Metschnikowia sp. 01-655c1. Next base: position 72,213 of record NKZO01002011.1, read on the forward strand.
AGACTCATTCCCAAGACCCAATGATATTGAGTGGATGTGAAAAGTGGTGGAACAAAAGTGGTTGTAAAAAAGTTTTGTGTGATAATTCAGGATTTTAAAAAAAACCACTCAGCAATATCAACTCAGGAGATATTCTTGCAGCCATGAAATCAAGGGGGCATCAAGACCTAGGACGTAGTAATGAGACTTCCCAATGGGCACTAGGTGCAAGTAAGTGGAAGAAAGTGCAAGTATAGTTGAATACCCAAAAGGACAAGTGAAAGCATGGAACCAATGAAACACTGTTGAAACACAGATGAAACAAATATGAAACAAATATGAAACACTCATGAAACAATAGCAAACACTGTATTTGTGGAGCAGACTCCATAGACCCACTTCTACCCTCTGCCCTATATAAAGCAATGACTCCCCACAAAAAACATACCGATACAAGCCCACACATCTCCTTATAATAAAATAGTATTTAATGCCGATCCCTTAATATGGAACATTCTGGCCCGAAAATATTCACATACTTCTGGAATACAGTGTGGAAGAAAGATGACTGGTGGTAAACCAAGGTGCGCCTAGGGCACTGGTTTATATTGCGGACACGAGCTTCTGCTAGATGGCCATCCTGCACTCGTGGTGGGGAGAGAGGGCGCAGGGCTCGTAATCACGATAGTCACCCCAAAACCACCAACCCCAAAAATTAAAATATACTGGACTATTAAAAACTACTATAGATAAAAGGAATAATACAGTCCTATATATATACATATCCACACATACATATATACATATCCACACATACATATATACACATACATATATACACATTCATATATGAACGTGTGTTATAATGTTCGGTATTAAGTGTATCTATGACGCAGTGTACTGGACTGCACTATATGGTGTATTACTTTGTAGTGAGGTGAGTGGAGTCCATTGGCCCACTTGTCAGAGTGAGCACATTAATTATCAAGCCCTTCCTGCATGGCCCCCGCTATCTGCTCCAGATATTGCCTAATTACTCTGAGGTGCCAACGACAAGCTTACCCATTATAGTCTCCGGCACCTGGTCCAAGCTCAGTTTCAGTTTATAGAACTCCGTTGTTATTTTGAATTGATCTTTTTTTTTACAGCCCCAAATTGGCAGTCTGTCCCGAGATCCCGGACCATTTATCTGCTCACCATGACCGAGGTCAAGATGTCCAACAACCCGCCTCCATTATTGGCGTTTCTCAACACGGTATGCCCGGGCCTTCCGTTTCTTGATGACAACTTGCACTTCTCGCTTCTAGATTACGTGCCAGAGAAAAACGTGGACTCCATAGATAACTTGACCTGGCCCTTGAAGTGTCTGGGGCCGTCGTCCTCCGTGACCGCCCATATTGAACGAACATACCTTAACGTGGCCCGGCCTCCGTTTGTGCACGTGGCCCAGGAGAATGTGGAGTCCACCACCAACGTGCATTTGCCTCTACATGTGACGGGGCTCTTTTCTAAGATTGTCCATGAGGGAACAGACCAAAAACAGGACGGAGCAAAACACATTGGTGCCAACGTCAACCCACTATCGCATGACCCTTTCCGTCATGTACACCTCAATCCAGGCTGCTTGACGTCTATGATGGATGTGCAAGTGGGCCGTGGCCTGTGCACTTCCCATGTATCTGACTCTCGTTCTTCCTTCAGCAAAATGACCAGCAGCATCAACAAGTTCCTACGCATTGGAGGAGCAGACCACGCGGACAACTTCCATTTCCAGCCTCTTATCAACGACGTAGAAGTCGACCAGACCTCGTTTATCCGGAACATGAACGTCAAGAAACCTCTTTCGGATACCCCTATCATCAGCTCGCTTATAGATTTCGACCAGAAACACTACTTTTCCGTGATCAACGCCCTGACCACGGCCAAACTTCAAGTCAGTGCCAACGTCAACATTTTGAATGTCTTTGCAATTGGCCATTCTCAAGATTACTTATTCACTGATACTGTGACATCCACCAGTCCATTATTCCCAACCACCCCAAATACCTGCGGGGCTTCGGCAACCTCGTCTTCTGCCAGCATGTCTCTGGCCCAATCGCATACTGCTCCATACAAACGAGTCGTGGAAACACCCATCTTGCGGCTCCAACTCAAAGCTAAATTAACCATCACCAAGTTGCTCACCATCTCCAAGGGCATGCTCGTGGTTTTGGGCATGAGTAACGGGCACATTCTCATCATCAACCTCTACACTTTATCATACAGGTATCTTGACGTGTTGGGGACGCCTGAAGGACCGGATAACGGAACATACCAGATCCAATCGCACTTTGTTACCTCGCTCGAAGCCATCTACCACCCCAACTACGAGCTTTTGATCATAGCAGGCTTTTCGTCTGGGGAAGTGGTGATCATAGACCCAAAGGGGGCGCCTCTTCCTCCAGATTCTTCATATAAGAGAAAGGTGGTTGGCAAGGACAGATTTGTCACCTACTTCAAATTCTTCGATTTGAGTCCATTCAGTTCCAAACATCAAGACTCCGATGATCTCTCGCCACAGTTTCTTATTGGGCATTTTAAGCTTTGTCACAAGCCCATCACCTGCATCACCAGCTCATTGTCTCTCAATGGATCCCACAATGGGAAACACACCCCAATGGTGCTAGCACTTGGGTCAGACGATGGTTTGGTGCGGTTCATTGACTTAATTGCAACCCACGACAAGAACTATGGCAACACGCTGGACTTCTATAACCTGCTGATCATCACGGATATCGTGTCCAACTACTTCCAAGACGGAGTCCGTGACATTGCGTTCTCGCCCGATAACAACTTCTTCCTCGTATGTGGCAAGGGAGATATTATTGAGGTGTTTCGGTTGACCTACTATAATGTCCATGGAATGTTGCACAAGAAGACTGGGGCATCTCATAGAGCATCGCGGCTGAGAAGTGGAACCATCAACAGTTCCTGCTCGTCCAATTTGCACCCACAGTCTTCGTTCCTATCTCCCATAAACACCACACTGTCCAACTCCATAGATGTTTCGAGAGACGTCTCCAGCGACATATACTTTCCTCCGTCCATCAAAGATATCGAGATAGTAAGCAGGCTCAAAGGTCATACCAATACCGTGGAAAAGGTGAAGTTTGTTCAAAAAGACCAGTTTTTCAGCGACTGCAACGCCAATGTTCCTGGTGCCTATAGCTTGATCTCGTGTGGGTGCGATGGAAAAGTCAATTTCTGGGAGTTCAACCGGAAAGCCTTGCCCCGGCTAAACAAGAAACATTTCCGGACGAGTTCGAAGAAACCTGAACGTCCAGAAGAACCCAATGTGCCTTCATCTCAACAACCAGCATTGTTCAACCGGGGGAAGAAGATATCCACCACGCCCCAAATCAAAAGCCATGCACGTGCCCGGTCCAATAACCATCCAGACGAGCTACTCCAAAGTATTTCCCATATCAATTTGGGAATCAGCAACTTGCTCAACCTCAGTTCACTGACAGTGCACCAACAGGAAAATTCACAGGAACAGCTAAAAATCGATTTGTCGTTGTACCGGTCACTCCACGAAATGAGAATCAAAAAACAGTGTTCAAGAAGCAAGTTCAACTTCAAGGAGAAGCTTACGTGCGTGGTCCACCCCATCATCAATGATAAAGAGCTTCCTTCCATTGAGGTGCCGTTGCTTACTATCGATTTGTCATGTGCTACTAAAAATGGGCAAATCAACGGGTTCCATTTGGAGCCCACGCATTTCTGGATCTTTGGGAAGGGAGGGGATATTTTTAAATATAAAATCGAATAATTGCTTACTCGAATTATCGAGTAATGCTTATCAAATAATCATCTGATTAGAACGCTTGTCAAGGTAATAATTTCATATACAATGCTGCGAAGCCGTGGGCCTCTAGTTGGTGAAACCACCGCCGTCCATTCCAAAGCACAAGTCCTCCTCGAGATGGTAGAGCTCGGGGTTGTCTTCTTTGTTGACTGAGAATTCCGTCAAGTCTTGTGGTTTGGGAATCGCTCCATAGTTCGGAGATTGTCTTGGATCTATGGGGTAGTCTGTATTGGTAAGCAAGCCTGCGCTGCCTAGACCAGTACCCGAAGGAGATAGTATTCCTGGGAAATCACTGGCGAAATTCGAGGCCAATTGGTTTTGCTGTTGCTGCTGCTGTTGCTGCTGCTGCTGCATGCGGTGTTCATATTCTTGTTGTCGATGGTATGCCGCTTGCTGTTGTTGCTGCTGCTGGTGTTGATTCTGTTCGTTGGACTGCTCCATCTGGCTCTGCAACTGTATTCTTTGCTGCTCCTCAATGGGCTTCCTCACGAAGTCTCTGAACTGCTTAACATCTTGCACCATCAATTTTTTCATGGACTCGATGTCGTCAACGTTTTCAAACGACTTGAAGTCGAACTTCACTTTGCATTCAGGCTCATCGTTGGGGTCATGCCACACTGCTAGGTATGGGTGCGACAAGGCCTCGTCCACGCTGATTCTCTCATACGGGTCGAAAGATAACATCTTTTCGAGCAAGTCAAGGGCAAGCGGATTGGCATTGGGCAAGATCTCCGAGTAGTGCACCTTCCTCATGATAGGTAAGGACCGAACATAGTTCTGGGCACGAGGAGAGCCGATCTTGGTCAAGGTGGATTCCTTGGGAGTACCCAACACCAACAAGATCTGGTTCAACTGATCCACATAGTCCTTACCACGGAACAAAGGCTTGCCACCCAAAAGTTCACCGAGAATACACCCCACCGACCACATGTCGATTGCCTTGGTGTAGTTGGAGAAGGATAGCATAATCTCTGGGGCCCTATACCATCTAGTAGCCACGTACTCGGTCATGAAGCCCGAATTCTGCTCCACATCCTCGGAAAACCCACGGGCCAAGCCAAAGTCACAGATCTTCAACTCGCAGTCGGCATTCACTAGTAGGTTTCCCGGCTTCAAGTCACGGTGGAGCACATCCGCGCTATGGATATACTTCAAGCCACAGAGCACCTGATATATGAACAGCTGGTAGTGCAGATCGGTGAGAGCCTGGCCCAGGTGTATTATTTGGTGCATGTCACATTCCATCAACTCCTCATAAAGGTAAATGTCGTTGAAGTCCCCGGTCAGAGGGTCGGCCACGATGTCCAAGTCGTACAAGCAGGTGATGTTCTTGTGCCCCCTAAAGAATTGTAGGAGCTTGATCTCACGAAGAGCTCTCTTACACAAGATCTTTTTGGAGAATATGTTGGTGATTTTCTTGATGGCCACCACGTTGCCGTTGTTCATGCCCGAGCCATCATCGTAGCGGGCGGAGCAAACAATGCCGTAGGCACCATGACCCAACTCCTTGACGATTTTGAAGCGTTTATCGATGATAAAGTCCTGATTATAGACCTTGTTGACGGATTTGCGGTCGTGAAGCATGATGCGGGTTCAGAAAAAGGCTGGGACTGGAATGTATGACGTATAGTGTATCAGACGCAGATCCGCGGGTCAGCGAAAGAAGAGGCGGAATTTGGCGAGATCGCTTCCGGTGAAGATAACGAGAAAGGGTTAAAGTTGGGATGGGAAAAGCGGAGAGTGGTTCTGGAGGCGATCGCAAGCGGGCCTGTGTTTTATTTTGGGGAGTGGTGCAGTGTTCAACAAGTAGAAGGGGATGGAGAAAAAAAGGGCACTGGAGCTAGTTGAAGTGACTAGAGTAACGAGCGTGCACCGTGTATCGAGATCGTAGCGAGTTGATGTCGAGAATGTGCCGAGAGAGCCAAATTAGTGGGCACAGGAAAATTAGGGGAGTAAATAAAAAAGCCGACCACGCACGGAACAGAAAAGCCAAAGCGTGGAACAGAAGAAACAAAAAAGCACGGAGCTGGAAATGCCGAGGAGGGGAAGTGGGAAAAAGTGAGATCAGGTCGCAGGCTTTTTTTGCACCAAAGTAAGCGATGGAATCTTGGTGGCTTAGAATGCGAGGGAACGGCAGACAGTTTGCAGGAGTGCCGAAAAAGGGGCAGCTGGGTCAATTGGGGGGAGACGAAATAGACGAAGCAGACGAGTGCGATGAGATAAGCCAAAAGCAATAATCCAAGAGGGGTGCCCTTCTCAGTATGTCCTTATAAGGTTGTATTGTAGCGCCGTTTGTTATTTTTAGAATTGTTTACCTCGAGTTAAAAATAGCTCTCCAAGGTGCGACCCGCACCCTCCTCTAATTCGAGCTGTAGGTGTGCTTGTGCCGCCTCACATTAGACAAAGAAACGACGGGGAGCGGGGAGAATGGACAAGACAAAATTAGCATGAAGAACGACAAAATCGGCCAAGGGTCATATTATGTTGGACGAAAACGGCTAAAAGAAGTGGCCATTTATAGATAGAATGACTGGCAGTGCGTTCGCATTAGTTGATAGAAGATAGACATTCCAAGCAAAATTCTCAGCACTCAGCATTACTCACCACCAAATCAATAATGTTATGAAAAATAGAGCCAATTAACCAATTCAATCACAAATCAAGCCCATAAATCATAAACCAATAAATAAGTAATCAATTGATACTTAGATGCTGGATCCAAATATAAATCAAAATAACATACATTGAATTAATAATAATAATGAGAATAATATTAATAATAATTATGGCTGGTATTCATGGATTGATAAAGGCCGCATCCAATAACCTAAAGGTTCCAGTGCGCTGCCTGGGTGCGTGGCTGCGTGGCTGCCTGTGCCGCTTAATGTGGGTGACAGCCGCAAGGTCAACAGGTTAAAGCGCCGCGCGGTGCATTCTGAGCCCAGCGCGAGATGGAAACCCTGCGTCCATTTCCATACATAGAAAGACCAGATTAAATCAACAATGTATGGGTACGTAGGTGAATGTTTTTTTTTTTTTTTTGGGTCACTCTGATCGTGTATATTGTGTATTCTATTTATAACCTAATTTAGATATCTCTCATCAATTGTATTTATTAACTGATACATGAACTGTTAGGCTTAGAAACGAGCTCAGGCAACCATACCCAAGTCTATCCACGTTCCTGAGAAGCGTGACAGAAAGACGACAGAGACGAGACAAAGACGAGACAAAGACGAGATAGGAAGGGACAAAGAAGGGATAAGAAGACAAAAATGTATTTGCAACACGAGGTCATAGCAAGTGATTTCCTGGGGAGTCGGATGGGTGTAAAAATTTGAATAACTGATAAGCTAGACACAGGGCTCCGAACCATACCTATCAAAGTCTCTGGATGTATATATAAGATAAATTCGGGTTTCTTTTTTTATTCTCTACTCATACACACCATTGTTCTCCATAATAAACCATTGACCAAAGTGCCATGACGTTGCTACGAAAAACGGTCCAGGTAAGTCGGGGCTTTTCTCATACCCGGTATGGATTGAGGTCAAAGGCCAAGAACATGTCTCTGGAACAACCCATCAAATGCAAAAAAAAAAATTTCGAGGAAGGCTCATAACCATCTGATCTATTTTTCAAGTCACTTCAGTTCAATTCTGCCAGTTCTGTCAGTTCAGACTTTGCTGGCCATTGAAGTCCAATCTTTCGCAATTACTGTACATTACTTCCACTGCGCAGAGGATGTGGTTGCGTATAGAGCCAATTAAGCCTGTTATTAGATCATATAATTAATAAATCCTCATATAAGGATATCAAAATGAGTATACACTACCATTAATGGCTGTAGGTTATTGGCTGCAGTATGAGTGTAGTATGAGTGCAGTATGAGTGCAGTATGAGTGTAGTATGAGTGTAGTATGAGTGTAGTATGAGTGTAGTATGAGTGTAGTACTTTGAATATAGTGTATGACGTAGCTGTAGCAAGTTGAGTGCAGTACGTTGAGTGTAGTGTATGACGTAGTATGGCTGTACTATTACGTATAGGGTTTCTAATGTAGTGTGAGTGGATATTGGAATGTAGTTTACGACTTAGCAGTTAGGGATATAAGGCTGAAGTGTTAGGCTGTATTTGGAATGTAGTATTTACGGCTGTAATACTGGCTGTAGGGTATGACTTAGTATTACAGCCGTGTATAAATGTATTTGGATGTGTTGTTATGGCTAGTGTATGGCTGTAGTGTTGGTGTATGGCAGTTGGCAGTATGAAAGGTGCATTGGAACGACGTTTGGTAAGCAATTTATACTCTCACTGAGTCCAACTCACAAAAGATTATTTCTGTAGAAAAGTTTTTTCTAAAGTGGAGCCATAAGACTATGCATTTGTTCAAGAAATCGGAAGACCACTTGTGCTTTGGTCGTTGCACCTGAATCAGAGAGTAGGAATTGGCAGTACTTAATACAGACCCTCGAAAAGGGCCGTTTCGAAGACTGATATTGATTCTCTATAGAAAAAAATGCTTATTAGGGTTTCTTCCTGTTAGAGATTCTGCCTATTGGATTCTGCCTATTAGAGAGAGTTTTTGAATCGTACAGGATGGTCTTATGGACACTTATTGTAGTGTTGGGTAGATGACTAGTAATGACAGACGCACTGGCACATGGCACCGGCAGATCGCACATTCTTCAGTATGGTACACTGTTTTTCAAATCTATTCAAACCAGCGCGGCAATTGTTTCAAACCACACTAGCAAAATTGAACAATCCAATAATTAGAAAAGTTACTATTTTTAATATTTAACAAAAACTTCACATAAACAGTTTATTTCAAATCCTTGATCCTTAGCAATATTTAAGTCATAAGTACAAAAGTTTTCAAATTATCGGTTTGTTTTAATTTTGTTAGTGTGGTTTGAAACAATTGCCGCGCTGGTTTGAATAGATTTGAAAAACACTGTACAGCCATTGTAATGCGGACGTTGGGCCNTTAGTGTGGTTTGAAACAATTGCCGCGCTGGTTTGAATAGATTTGAAAAACACTGTACAGCCATTGTAATGCGGACGTTGGGCCACTATGGGTCATTTCGTCACGAGCCACGTGCCGTGAGTCGATTCGGACTAATATTCCAGATCCCGCCAATTCCTTCCTTTCTGGAACCATCATAAACACCCTAGACAATTGCGAAGTGTGGCCTATTACTATGGCAGACTGATAATTCAATTTCAGTCACATAGAAAAAGTAGTCCAGTTATCTCAGTGCACACTAGATCTACCAACACCAGTCAACCAATAACTAGTTAGAAATCACAAAAAACCAAGGAAAAAACATACAAACAAACCAAGAGCAAATATATAAATATATAAGTGTAAATAGCCTAAAAAACCCTCATATTAGTGTTTTCGATGCATGTAACGAGTCAGAGTAATTGACCTCAGAGTATGTTAGTATGAGTACTGGAGTAGACTCATACCAGTACCAGTATCAGTAATGAGTAGTAGTACTAAACTTGAAATCCTGGTATAGGTAAAAGTGCCATACATCCATGTACTCTGAGTAGTGGAGTAGTATCATATCCCAATTTTTTTCTGATTATTATTAATGGGTTGTCTGTTGTGACATGCTCGGTTGGTCCGATAAGCGAGCCCGGTACCGGCCCAGGACTTTTTTTCAGCCGGTGCACCACCAACGTCAGCATCTTCATCATCTCCACCATCTCCACCCACCACGCCATAAATTCACAGATAGCTCGCTTGAAATCATGGCCAAGGATAATGCAGACAATAGACCCATTTCCCAGAAAATCTCCCTTCTCGGGGGCTTTGTTGCCGGAGGCATTGCTGCATGTGGAGCGGTGACCTTCACCAACCCTATAGAGCTCATCAAGACCCGAATGCAGTTGCAAGGCGAGCTCTCGGCGCTGGGGCAGAAGGTATACCGAAACCCAGTCCAAGCTGCTGCTCTCATCTATAAGAACGAAGGCCTCAGGGGCTTGCAACAGGGTCTTTTGTGTGGATACATCTATCAGTTGGGCTTGAATGGGTGCCGGATTGGACTATACGAGCCTAGTCGCCAGTATATTACCCAGGCCTTGTTTCCGGGACAATATCACGGAGACGGGTCCAAGATCCCCCAGAACTTATTGGTCAATGTGTTGGCTGGATGTGTGTCGGGGTCGTGTGGAGCCATCATAGCCAACCCCTTCTTCCTCATCAAGACCAGGATGCAGTCGTACAACAAGGCTGCTTCGGCCACAAGCGTCAATGTCGGCCAGCAAACATACTATAGGGGGCTTTACGATGGGCTCAAAACCATCTATGGCAATGAAGGCATCAAGGGACTCTTCAGAGGTACCGATGCAGCCGTCTTGAGAACCGGTGCTGGTTCTGCTGCCCAGTTACCAGTGTACAACCTCACCAAAAACTATCTTTTGGACCACCATATCTTGCAGGACGGGACTATTGGCCTACACTTTGCGTCGCTGGCCATGGCGGGGCTTGGAGTGTCCATAGTCATGAACCCATGGGACGTGGTGTTGACCCGGTTGTATAACCAAAAGGGAAACTTGTATAAAGGTCCTATCGACTGTTTTGCCAAGACAATCAAGGCAGAGGGTCCCTCGGCGCTCTATAAGGGGTTCTGGGCTCAGCTATTCCGCATTGGGCCGCACTCCATCTTGACCTTGATGTTCATGGAGCAGGCCATGAAGCTCGTGTACCTGGTGGAGAGCAAATTATAACTTTATAGAGTATTTATTAACAGACATCATTCAGCCAAAAGTATTCTTGCACCAGCAAAAGTATCCTTGCACCAGCACTTCTCAATTCCACTTCTCCAAATCTACTCTAACTGGTTGGATGTAATACAATGTCATATACACCACCAGATCACCATAAGACCATTAGACAGCCAATGATCGTTGTTTTGGTAAATTCGTATATTCAGGTTGCTTCTAAGAAATTCCTTTCAGTGAGTTCCATTGACCATAAGCCTACGCTTAACAGAGGAACTACAGATACTCACACTGCTAGTCATAAGATACCCATTCTATACCCATACGATACGATACATAGCGTATAAGAAATCATTCACTACTTTACTGATTCCCCTTTTAGGTCTTTGGGTCTTTCAGGTGTTTTAGGTCTTGTTTTGTCCTTTTGATATTTTGTTTGAAGGTCTTGGTGGCCAAGGTGACTTTGAATTGGAACAGTCTCCAGGTGTGAACACCATCTCGTAGAATAAATATCCACTTTTTAGAAGACTGGTAAAATCAATCTGTCTTGTCTATACTGACTTAACTATACTGACCTTTTATATCATACTCTGTACGAAATTCATATGCTATACTACACCTGACATGCTCGTCTTCACTATGCTGTAGTATGCAATTTTCGACTCTACTCTACTATATTACCTTTACTGGATTGTATTCCAGTGTAATGTACTCTTCTCTTTAACTGTACATTTTCCCAGATTTTGATCAGACCTTTCAGCAATATAACCGTGTTCCCTACTTGACGGTTGGTAAAACACACGGGCTCATAACCCAATTTATTGATATAGTGAAGGAAGGAGCTAAACAATACTGGGAAACAAAAATTTGGTGATGGAAATGTTCAAAACGCAAGTACATTCATCCCACCATCTATCTAGATACTACATACTTAACTATATCTCACATACTTGGTTATCTGGTATGTATGGTAATTGGCAGAGTAGTGCTCGCACTGAAGTGAGGCACCGTATAATTCACTTCCACCTTTCGCACTCATACACTCTTGTCTTCTCTTCTCTTCTCATCTTCTCATCCCCTCTTTCCACCACCTCTTCTTCACCATGAGTAAAGTCAAGCCCGCCGCCAGGCTCATGCGTGCAGGTGCCGAGTGTTCATCTCTAGGCTCGTTATACGGTGAGTGTGTTCTTCGCCTGTACAACGATATGTCGAAGGGGAAATGTGAGAAGGAGTTCCTTGCCTTTAAGCAATGTGTGCAGACCCACCTCAAGAGGTGATTCATATTGACAATGCTCATTGGACACAGACATGGATATTTGGATCAATTGATAATTGAAAATTGATAATTGGTCATTAATATTTGATCTCAATTGAATTTCCTGGGCTTTGTTATCTGGTGACTTTAAGTTGAATGAGGTCACGCATTATGTGCTCATAGTCTAGGCCTGAACAGCATCACATTGCAATGAGAATACCCGAACTTGCCAAATACATTCGGAAATATCAACTACTTAATTCAAAGTGCTGGGGATTTAAAGTACTGGAATTGTATAGTACTGGAATTGTATAGTACTGGAATTCATGATACTTAATCCATGTACTTAATTCTAGAGTACTGCGAATTCTTGGTCCTAAATTTATAGTACTTAATTCATAGAACTTAATTCTAAAGTACTCAATTTTAGAGTACTGGATTTTAAGTACTGGAATTGTTCCAAATTATTATCAATTACATGACTCTTTATATCTATCCCTGGCCTTTTTCTGGTACTTTTCTGGCTCTTATCTGATACTTATTTGATAGTTACTGGTACTTGGGCATATTATAGTCCTCTGTCCTTTTTTTTTTTCGGTGCGTCTAGACTTAACCACGTTAAGAATATCGTTACCACCCTAGACCCCACGCTAAACCATACTCCATCCTAAAACCTAAACACCCGTATCCCCTAATATCCAATCCTCCCATATCCAATACCGAAGTGCCCATTTGTCTAACTTCACCACTTTTATTTTTCTGTGTGTCTGTTTCCGTCACTTGTCTCTGTCCTGGACGCTGGTGCTGGGTGCAGTCGCATGCGCTTGTTCCTCGGCTCGACTGTGGGGAAGCTCGCGTATCTAGCCGAAATCTCCTTACTCCATCATCTTTTCTTCCTTACTCCTTCCAATCATGGTGCACATCTCCCGGCTCACCACCTATACCAAGGATGACGTGAGAAAGCTTGTGATGATCATCAAGGAGTTTGTGCTCGTGTACAAAGATAATAAGGTCCGCATCAACTACCAGAGCCGTCCGGTGGTACTCTTCTTTGGTACGGTCATCAGTACGTTTGGCATAGGCACATTTTTTACCTTGCGGTCGTTGATCTATGCCTGGAACGACTATCGGGAGAAACGGTACCGCAATCGGCCCAACTTGATCCGCCAGAGCTCCACTGTCTTGAGGAATGGTGCTAGGGAAATCTACATTCCCAAGGGGAAGAACCTGACGTCCCGAATTATCATCCCGAAACCGAATATGGACCAGTATGCTGCAGATAAGTATATCTATAAGAACTTCTACCTCAACCAAAAGACGCAGCTGCTGAAGGATCTCTTGAACTCCAAGTTCTTGAACCAGATCACCATTATCTGGAAGATCTTAATCCCCAAGTTCTATTCCAAGAATACGTACTTACTCCTTTCACAGTGCTTCTTTTTGATCTTGAGAACCTGGTTGTCGTTGATCATTGCCAAGCTCGATGGTCAGATTGTCAAGAACTTGATCTCTGCCAACGGCAAGAAGTTTGTGAGAGACTTGATTTATTGGATCTTGATCGCTTTTCCGGCCTCTTATACCAATGCTGCCATCAAATACCTTACCAGCAGATTGTCGCTAAGTTTTAGAACAAACTTGATCCGGTATATCCACGATATGTACTTAGACAAGGTCATGACCTACTACAAGATTCTGTTCAACCTGGCTGATATCGAGAACATTGACCAGTACATCACCAACGATGTGGCAAAGTTCTGTGACTCCATCTGTGGTCTTTTCTCTAGTATGGGCAAGCCGTTCATCGACTTGGTCTTTTTCTCGGTCTACTTGAGAGATACCCTTGGCACGGGAGCGATTTGTGGGATCTTTGCCAATTACTTGGTGACGGCCCTCCTTTTGAAGAAGTTCACTCCTTCTTTTGGTAAGCTCTCGTCGAAAAGAACTCACTTAGAAGGTGCCTACTATAACCAGCACTTGAACCTCATCACCAACTCAGAGGAGGTTGGCTTCTACAAAGGATCGCTTATTGAAAAGACAAAGTTGGCGGAAACCTTCAGGTCATTGATGAATCATGTGTCGAAGGAGATCAACATCTCGCTCTCTTACTCTTGTCTTGAAGATTATGTCTTGAAGTACACTTGGTCGGCGTGGGGTTACTTCTTTGCTGGCTTACCTGTGTTCATCGAAGATATATGGCCAGGGAGCTCTGATGAATACGTGGATGAGGGTGAGGCTCCCCTCACCCAGAAGTCAAAAGCTGGTCCTGTTGACGAAAACCAAAACATGCGCCAATTCATCATCAACAAGAGATTGTTGTTGTCCTTAGCGGACGCGGGCTCCAGATTGATGTACTCGATCAAGGATATCTCCGAGCTTACTGGCTACACTGACCGGGTGTTCGAACTTCTTACCAATTTGCACATGACTCATTCGCCAACTTACAGTTACAACTCCAAATACGGAGCCAGTGATATCCATGGAACCATCCAAAGAAACTACGGTGCAGGAATCAGATTCGAAAACATCCCTGTGATTATTCCAGGAGTGGAGGGATCCGATGGGGAGAAATTGATAGACAAGTTGAGCTTCCATCTTCTGGGCAATCAGAATCTTTTAATTCTCGGGTCCAATGGGTGTGGAAAAACATCGATTGGCAGAATCATTGCTGGATTGTGGCCAGTGTACTATGGATTGTTGTCTAAACCCAATGACGACGACATCTTCTACTTGCCGCAGAAAACCTACTTCACTAATGGTAACTTGAGAGACCAAATCATCTACCCCTCGTCTTATAGCGATATGCTTGAGATGGGCTACAATGACGACCATCTCTACCACATTTTGAGGGAAGTGAAGTTGGAGTACTTGTTGACGCGAGAGGGAAACTTCAACGTTAAGAAAGACTGGAAAGACGTGTTCAGTGGAGGAGAAAAGCAGAGGATGAGCATTGCGCGGATCTTGTTCAAAAACCCCAAGTTTGTTGTTTTGGACGAATCCACTAATGCCGTGAGTACCGATGTCGAAGACTATCTCTTTGAGCTCTTGCAAAAGAAGCGCATTGCCTTCATCACCTTCTCGCACCGGCCATTATTGATGAAGTACCACGACTACATCTTGGAGATCAAGAACGACAAAGACCTGGACAACTGGGTGTTCCACGACTTGACGTCGGAGGAGAACTTGAAGTCCATCGACAACGAGATCAATGACATCGAGTCCAAGTTGGCGCAGGTGGAGAAGTGGGAGAATCGCAAGCAGGACATCGAGAAGTACTTGGATGGCCACTACGACGACATCGACGAGGCCCACGACGACATGGAGGAGTCGATCTCGTTCCAAGTTTAGTGCAACCAATCTATTTATTTACCATACATCACCAGTATCCTGTCCATTCCACTCACAGTACCGTGTAATACAAACAATACAGCACCGTCTATTACAGACAATAGTTGCAGCAATTCGCGTATTGTGGGCTGCGGCCCATTAAGCGCAGGTCAGGTGCTGTGCCGCACGTGTTACGCGCCACGCGCCTCGTCCCCCCTTCATCTCTCGAGAAAAAAATCGCTGACTCCACTACAAGTCATTCTTGTGACCTTTACATCATGTCGGAACCCATCAGAAAGGCTAGCGATATCTCTAAAGCACCTACGCCTCAGAATACGCCTTCCAGCGTGGCTAACCTGTACCTCAAGCAAAAGCCCAGCGTGGGCACCATCAGTGAAGAAGATGAAAACAACTTGAGCAAGCAGTTGGCCAACAACCCTGCTCTTTTGTCGATGATTCAGGGAAAGTTGGGTAACTTGGTGGGCCAACAAAGCGGATACGTGGAACTGTTGCCCAAGCAAGTCAAGAAGAGAGTGTTGGGGTTGAAGGCTGTGCAGCAACTGCAGATGAAGTTGGAGGCTGAGTTCCAGAAGGAGTTGTTGGAGTTGGAGAAGAAGTACTTCAAGAAATACGAGCCATTGTACGAGAAACGAAAAGCCATCATCAACGGAGACCAGGAGCCTACTGCCGAGGAGATCGAGGTCGGTGAGGAGTTGGAGGCTGAGGCCAAGGATGGAGAGGATGCCGAAGAAGCCGAGGCTGAGGCCGATGGCGATGACGAAGACGTCACGGGTATCCCCAACTTCTGGTTGACATCTTTGGAGAACTTGAGCTCAGTGAGCGAAACCATCACTGAGAGAGACAGCGAGATCTTGCAGTACTTGAAAGACATCCGTATGGAGTACTTGGAGACGCCTGGCTTCGAGTTGATCTTCGAGTTCAACCAAAACCCATACTTCAGCAACCAGCTATTAACCAAGACCTACCACTACCAGGCGGAGTTGGGCTACTCGGGAGACTTTGTGTATGACCACGCCGACGGATGCGAGATCAACTGGAAGTCTAAGGAACAGAACGTCACCATCAACATCGAGAGAAGAAAGCAGAGAAACAAAAACACCAAGCAGACCAGAACCATCGAGAAGTTGACGCCAACTGAGTCGTTCTTCAACTTCTTCGACCCTCCAAAGGCTCCTCAGGTGGACTCGGACGACGAAAACGAGGATGAGGAGGACGAGGAGTTGGACGACTTGGAGGAAAGATTAGAATTGGACTACCAGCTCGGAGAGGAGATAAAGGACCGGTTGATTCCTCGTGCCATTGATTGGTTCACCGGGGATGCCGTGGGCTTTGGATACCCTGAAGACTTTGACGGCGAGGACGATGAAGAGGCCGACAGCGAGGAAGACGAGGACGAGGATGCTGAAGAAGGCATCAACGAGACCGGGCCCAAGGAAAACCCTCCTGAGTGCAAGCAGCAGTGAGCACCTGAAGTATTCAGGAATCAGTAAACAGCTGAAGTAATCAAAAATCAGCTGTGGTGCCAGGCTTTGCGTATTGGAACTATGCTTATAGAGATAACAAAGCAAAAGCTAGAAAGCTAAATAATGGAAGTATAGGTATGTCAAAAGCTGAGTTAATATGACTTGGGTAGACATAGTTATGAACTCTTGCAAAGACAAGGGCCTCTTCGACGGGAGTGCATATAAAACTCTATGGGAGGCCAAAATCACATGCATTTTTAAGTGCGACTAGTAGAATGCGGCCAAGCAATCGCCTAGGCTACAGCACGCCACACCAGCAGCGCCCTCCAAAACGCCCTACCAAGTCCGCAACTTCATGCACACGAGAAAACCAATAGCCAAGTATTTAATTCTCTGTGCAACTACAAGCGTACACCTTCTTCCACGGACTTACGCTGTAACTGGACCACATTCCCCTGGCCTCGAAGGAGTTCTAACCATCTGCTCCATGCAGTGCCAAAAGCAATTGACAAGATGCAACGGGGCCAATATTAGGGGCCTTGTGCAGGAAAACAGGAAAAAGGCCAATAAATAAGAACTGTGAAGAAGGACTGTAAACAAATGCAGTAAAGAAATATGAGTAGAAGTGCTAAACTTAGTAGTGTGAAAAACATACTGGATTGGAGTTCATGTAGATGGCTGACTTATTATTAGTCAGGAGCAGGGCTCGTAATGGTCTTAGGGCAGCAGTTGCTTTAATAGTTAGGGAGGAAGTGCTTGAGGCCTGCCATTGTTCAATACGTGTTAGAACCAGGGGCTTATCAACACATACCCACTCATATCGTTTTCTTTTTATTTTCTTAGCTGGTGGTTTTAATTGTGGTAGGCCGATTGTTTGGGAGAAAACCACTATTCCTGAGTGACCTGGCAGAGTTGCATAGAGAAGAATCGGACCGTCTGCAGCGCTCCTATCACAATGTAGTGCTGAAGTGAGGCGTGGTCGAACCTAATAGAGCAAGCCAGACATACACACCGACCCAAACTGAAACACCCGATGGTTCAAACTATACCTAAATGCTTTTGTTGTTTCGGTGCGTTTCGGTTCTATTTATAATACCTACCCCACTTTTGCTTTTGTGGCCGTTTCTGTTTGTGTCTGTTTCATGTTTGGTTTCATATCGGGCTGGCTGTCTGGGGATTGCCTAACCATGGGTTGCGCACCAGTCAGGCTTCAAGCAGGGCCCGAAGCGACGGCATATGCGGCTGCTCAGAGTGCATGGGCCTGCAAAGCTATCTTAATTCTGCATGTGCTATCCGAGGCCCATGCGTATTTAAGGATCGAATTGGCGGCCGGTGCAGTATATAGTGCTGCCCTTTCCCTGGCCGACCCACCAAATAATTGGGATTTTCATCTTCTGCAAAAACATTCAACCATGTCCAAAACATTCTCCTCCCGGTCCTTGGACCACTTATCGTCGTACACCGTGGTGGACTCCGTGAAGTCCCATGCTCTTTCCTATAAATACGTCCAGGTCTTTTCCACCTATGCCATCGCCCTCTTCAACTTTGCCAATGAAAACATCATCAGCAAGTTTCCGTTTGTGCACGATGCTGTTTCGTTTGCTGATACAAAATTTGATACCCTTGTACTTGGCAACGTGGATGCCTTGCTTGCTCACCCTTATATGCAGAAGGCACAGGGAATCACGCTTGCCTTGTTGAACCAAACCTCCGAAAAGGTCGAGGCCTTGAAGGCTCTGTTGGGCCAGATCTACTCTGCTGTGCACCAGAGATTATATGGTTACAAGCAGTTCAGCGAAGACACGGTGTCTGCTTATTTGAAGCCGGTCAATGACTATGCCTCTTCTACGGTGGACAAGGTGTTGCCCAAGGCCAAGAACGCCGCCAAGAAGGCTGAGGATACCACCACCAATGAGATCTCCAAGTCCATTGACATTGTGCACGATACTTACGAGAGATCTAAGGACTTGATCTCCTCCAAATCCACCGAGGTGTCCAGTGCTGTCATCAACACCTACAACAAGGAGTTCGAGGCTGCTCCTGAGAAGAACTACATCGCCAAGGTTGCTGCCGCTTCTGTTAATACCAGCGTGACGTTGTTGAAGAACGTCAACTCCGACTACATCCAGCCTTTGAAGGAAACTACACACAACTACGTCAACGAAACCATTGCCAAGGCTGACAAGGAAGCTGAGGAGCTCAAGCACAAGGTACAGGCCGTGGCCAAGGATGCTAGCACGCAGTTGAACAAGTCTACCAATGGAGCCATTCCAGTGGTGGAAGCCTCGGCTTAAATGGCAAGTCCATCATCTGAAACCGTCTACAGTATACATGCTCAGTATACATGCTAAGTATACGCTTGCCAGGTAGATACATTGATCAAGTGTACATTAATCAAGTATAATTATAAGTAGACACATTAATCACTATACATATAGAAGTTATACGATAATGATATCTCTAATTAGTTTGACACACCCTTTTAGACACCGGCTGCTCATCTTCGTAGATACGTTTACCCAAAACAGAGCCAATCTTCGAGGGCCCAGTGGTCACCACCTTGGTGCCGATCTGGTTGGCGTAGTACTGCTTGAAGTTCACGCTAGTTTCCTTCAACGTGGACTCTTCTAATCTCACCAAGAAAATCTTCCAGTAGCGAAGCTTCTTGGCACACACAACTTCGTCGAACCACTTCAACACGCCAAGAGGCACCTGGTGCAAGAGGATAAAGTCGTATCCAAAAATCAAAAGCACATTGCACCAGTTCTCGTATTTGGCCTTGTTGATGTAGAGACTATAGTCGAGGGTCTCGAGGCAGATTTTCTCAGCCTCCTTCAACTTGGCGAGGTTAAGAGTAGAAGTCTCGGTGCTATTTTCACACCCACAGATTTTGAGCCAGGTTTTGGCAGAGTAATTATGGTCCTGGTTGAATTTGGACGCAATAATGATCATGCCCAAAAAAAGTTTCTTGGGGCAAAGGCTGGTGGACTTGTTGCTGTTGATGATCTTGAACAAGTAGTAGCAGCAGATCTGCAAGGACTGCGTGGTGGTCTTGGACCTCCTCATGACCTCGAGAATGAAGAATCTAAGTTTAGAGTCCTCGAGAGGAAAAGATTTGGCATGGGAGTCCTCGACCTTGGCGTCATTGTTAGTGGGTTTGGAGTCTTGATAGCAAAGCTTGAGCAAACGCAAGGTGCAGTTAATAAGAATAGAGTTGAACTGTGCCTTGGTCAAGTGCTCGTTGTAGTACTTCAGATTATTTGGGGAGTAGTGGTCCGACTCTAAGGACGGCGAAAGAGAGGTGGGCAGAAGCCCGGTATTTTTGGGCGATGCCGAACCTTCGGGGGTGAACATGCTGGCTCTGATGCTCTGATGTTCGTGGGTTAACTTGGATAAGTTTCTCGTTCACTTCTTCTGCTTCCGGGTGCGCCGACCTAGATAGAAGAACTCATTTTGATCCGAGAGTTTAAGAAAAGGGACAAAAAATAAGAGGGGACGAGGCGAGTATTGATGGGAGGAAGTCGAGTTTAGCCAGCTAAAAACGGCGAGATATAATGCAGTAACCAGGTTAATCCGTAACCTAAACCAACCGATCTGGACCTAAGAGGGGAGCCAGATATAAAAGGACGTGAGATATGTAAAAGACTTGAAATGAAAAAGGGGAAAAAGCGCTGCTGATGTGTTTTGATGTGTTGTTCGAAAAGTGTGGATCCGGGGGAGGTAAGTGTGGGTCAAGGGTGGGTGTGGCACGCGCAGCTTATATATCATTCCACGCAGCACGATGCGTCATGGAATTACTCATTATCAGTATGCATAGTTAGTCATGAATCACCCGGGTCACGTGAGCCACCCTCGAGGCAGTGCGCGCGCGCTCACCCTCCGGCCCGGCTCGGGTGACGTCGGGAGGAACTCGGGGGAGGGTGTGGTGCGAAAATGACTCAAGCCTCGACTTCGAGGAATTCCGCCCGTGCTTCTCCGCTAGTCCTAGGAAATTGCATATCGCTGCGTTCCCCTCCCCGGAACCGGCTGCGAACCCTGATACCTGACCACACTTCAGTCACTTCAATCACTTGAGTCACTTTAGTCATGTGATCAACAATAAATTTTATACTCATTGTATGCTACTTTCAAGTCAGGGTCAGTGTCAGTGTCAGTGTCTATAATACAGTAGTAGTAGTAGAGTAGTAGTAATATTAGAGTAGTAGTAATATCTAGTTCAGTCTGCCCGTTCTAGTGTGGGGTTCCAGTGTCATTTGGTAAGACTGTATTTGGTATGATTTGGTATGATTGAAAAGATCTGTGGATATCCTCAAATCTATGCGAGGCTACAATTATGGGTAAGATGTAAGGTGGGAAGTGATGGTTTCTCAGAATAAATCTTCCCAATGGCCATTTTAGTGTCTAGTGGTAGTAACTGTTTGTTGGTGACCAGTCTAAGCTTATGAGAACCAATTTCGACTAGCAGAGCCCCAAAAGTATGTAAGTGACCCACTTCCACTTTAAGCCATCAGCAAATACAGTCAAGCAACAATACAAGTATCAGCAAGAATCCGAAAGTAGTATTATCTAGTAATAAAATTCAGGGTAGGAGTTTCTAGTAGTAATAGAATTTAGAGTAGTAGTTGTAGAATCAGTATCCAGTAGTGACTAATAGTGACTCCAGGTTAAGTATGTAGTGACTCCAGGCTGAGTATGTAGTGACTCCAAGTTGAGTATGTAGTACCTGTAATTACTTTAGCCTCTAATTATTCCTCGTTAAGGTATTTAAATTGGCACATTCCAATTACTAGACCAAAAGGCTCAGTATCGTTATCTATTGTCTCTACCTCCCCATATTGGGATTGGGCAGCCAGTGCGCGGATTAGTCCGGGCCGGTGCATAAGTATTCCTTCTTCTGCCCGGGTTCCACTCCTTGCCAATACAGTGCAACAAAATTACTATAACTATCCATAGTTCAAGAAAAGTGGAAATTTATGGCGATTTTAGCTGGAACAGATGCACTTAAAGATATCCCAAGATATTTCACCGTGGCTCCCAGGGCCGCACAAGGAACCCTATATAGAGGATGTATTTTTAGAAAGCGTATACTAACAGGTTGTACCGAATACCTAAGACACTCCAATGGCTTTAGTGGTAGAAGTAAGAGTAGAATGAATTGGCTGACTAGTGGTGTCAGTGTGAGTAGTAATACTATACCATACTGGATTTTCATTATTACATTTTATAATGCCTTGGACATCGAGAATGGGTCACTGAGAAAAAGACTGATAATACTTTTTTTAGCATTGACCTAGTAACAAAAAATATTAGGGAGTCCTAGAAGTTCACCATTGTAATAATTTTTATAAGAAGGGTATACAAATTCATATTATGTGGTAAGACCTTACTCAATGATAATCTTGTTTGTTGTTCTATTGAGAGCAAGCGAAGGAGCCCTCTTCTTGAAGATAAGCTTGTGATTCTAAGAGGATGCATAAAAAAAAAATCTAAAGTCACTGGCATAGTCGCATAAGTTCAAAGATATACTGGTAGCAAAATGAGTAGACTTCAAGCAGTGCGAGAGATAGAGTATAGGGAGAGGAAAATTAGATGGGTGGTAGAGTGGATAGTATTTGGCCGTGGTCCATAAAGCTTGGTGCAAATCCCTAGTTTGAGCAGCATCCGAATTGCACCAAACAAACCCCTCCTCACTAACTAGTTCCTGACAAAGTACTTATCTATATATTCACTTGTACCAGAAAAGTGAGTAGCTGATCTCTTGGTTTGCGGAAAGAGTGTAGAGGCAGAGACTGAGACTGAGACTGGCTGAGAATGAGGGGCCAAGAAGGTGGAGTCACATGGGGTTTGTGGAGTCTGTGACCGTCTAAAAAAAGCTATAGTAACTTTTGGGGTGTTTGACTATACCATTAATCCATCTCTCGATCCTCTATACTACTGACACACCTATCTTGTTAAGTGTGGGATTCAGTGACAACCTGCTCAATAGAAATACCTCTTTACATCCACCTTTTCTCCTGCCATATACTTGATGAACTTACTATACTGTCATCCTGTTAAGTTATCTTAGATTACTATAATTATTGAGCCAAGATAGAACTATGAATTATGCTTGTGTTTTTATACTGGTGTTCAGACGGTGGAATTTATATGGTGTGGTGTTGCACGGTCCCTACCAAGTACTCTGTTTTTGGTTGATGGCTATTGAAGGAGGTGACCTGACTGTATATACTGCTATGTCTACTCTCTAGTCTATGCCTAGGATCTGGTGGTAATAGTATTCAGTCTAGTGTGTATTCTCTAGTAGTAGTAGTAGTAGTAATGGTATTTAGTCGTATCTGGTACTAGTATACGTTCCCAGTCTAGTTTTCTAGCTATGCGTAGAGTTTCTATTTCAAAAGTGAGCGAAAACTCAGGTCTATAATATCCTTCACTTCCTTGTAGCTGACTATGATGCAGCTGTCCTCCTCCCTGGAAACGAGTAGGATCTTCTCGTCTATGCCCACATCCAACTTGTTGAGGTTCACCAAGATCCTCGAGAGATCGATCACCGGCTTTCCTACTTCGTTCACGGTCTGGAAAAGATAATCCCGGAAGAGGCTGATGATGAATGTACTGCCTCCAATCTCTCCCGTGGACTCTGATTGGTTGAGTAGGAAGTTGATTTTCGTCAAAAGCCGGAACAACCTTCCATTCTCCACCTCAGACAGCAACTGACTCTCGTAGTAGTCGGTCAGATCCTGGAACCCATTCATAATTTCGAGCAGCTGTTTCGAAAGGTACCGCCCATAGAACTCGTGTAGGCTGAAAACTTCGTCAGCCTCCATTAGCATTCTCATCACTGACACTATCTCGTCACTAAAGCTGATGGTGCTATAGGATTGTAAGTACATGATGATGGAGTCTGTGGGAACGCCTCTCATGTTGGGAGGAAGAGTCGCACTGGCCAACTCTGAAATCACCTTGCCTAGCCGTGTGATATCTGCCATCTGCATCTCCTTGAGGGTCCTCTGGGTACCGATTTCTTCGGCCCTTCTTTCGAGAATTTCGTAGTCTAGAATATCGTCTGCACACACTGCGCCTAATCGCACCCGGTTTTTGTTGGTGACTAGAACCTTGCTCATTGACATCGAGCTGCCCGCAAACAATCCTGCTTCGTGGATAGAAATAAGAGCGCCTGTAAGTTGTATAAGGTAGCACCACAAGAGTTTTTCCCCCACAGGCTCCAACTTGCCCCCTAGCCTTCTGGTCATGTGCTGCTCTTGTAATGTATTTGCCAATGGATAATAGTCATATGCAAGGCATAAGGTTGGCTCGCCGCTGGTGCCAAACCCAACTGAGGTGAATGCGTCTTGGAGTCGGACCACGTTGGGGTTTTTAAGTCTCTTCCACTTTTTCACTGTAGCAAATGGATGTTCGTTGAGGATTCTAAACTTGGAGCTGTAATCAATTCTCCGCAATGCATATGGTAGACCGTCGATGTTGGAGTTCACTTTGTAAACACATGAGGGTAATTGGTACACACTTGATAATTGGTCAAATGAAGAATCAATAGGAACCAATGAGTGGTACACGCCAACATGTTCCGGTAAAGACAGCTGAGGCAAAGTCTGCAACGTAGCTTCATTCTTCTTGGTTATTGTTTCACGTACATCATTCGGTATGAACATGTCGCTCACGTTTGTCTCGTATGACTGGAGCGTGGGTGCCAACCTTGGTGGCGGTGCAGGGGCATATAAGTGGTAATTCAACGGGTACGTCAGCACGCTTTGCCCATGGAACATAAACTCCGGCACACCATTCATGGTATTAGCAGTAGAAGAGGCGGCAACAGATGGACCATTGGGTAGGTACGGATTCTGTTGCTTAGCAGACTGAGACATTTGTTGCATGATTCTAGGAGGCCCCGAGATCGCCTGGGGTGTGTGAGGTGCCGTGTTTTGCACGTATTGCGACAGATATCCATCGTTTGACACATTGTTTGGAGTAGGGAAGGAAAAATGATCATCGTATGGACTGGAAGGAGTGAATGACGGCGTTGAAGTATTGAACTTCCTGCTCAATGGCGTTGCCAGGCCATTGGGGCTGGTATCGTGTCCTCCGGGTGCAGAAGCTCTAGTGCCTGCTGGTTCCATACCAGATGGAACAAACACCGGGATTTCTTTGACTTTCGGCGAAAGGGCGGCAAACTTATTGGTGACTGCCTGCACCGATGGCTGGAATGAAGGCGTTTTCGTGTTGAACTTACGTTTTGTGTCCAGGGAAGGCATGGTTGGTTTGGTAGTGGGAGCTGACGAGGTGGTGGATTGGTTTGAAAAGAGAGTGGACGCATTTTGCATCGTCGGAGAGGTGGTTTCCGTATAGACAGATGCCTTGTTCAAATTGGGGGACCCAATGGAAGTTTGCGTTTGCGTTTGCGTTTGGGAAAACGTTGGGGTCTGAGAGCTGGGATCTGCTTTGGCGGACAGAGGGTGTGAGAAAGCACAGCCCTTGTTCTCAAACTTGCAGTAGCCGTAGATTAGAACATTCTTGCATGGGATTTCCCTTGCCGAGTCCGGGTTTATGTTCATTGGGATGAAGAATTGGGTAGGTTTGTGAGGAAACCAAGTATGGAGTAGGACGTGAGACATGGTATCGCGCGGTAGGCGCACGACTCTGTTCCTGGCCGGGTGCAAATTGACCCTTTAACAAGTAAATTTAATGAATTGCCTCTATTTAGTCTCTATTAATTTACACTTCTTTCAATTCTCATATATTTTAAATCATCAAGTTGAATTGTTGGTGGCTTTTTTTTTTTGGCTGGTTTGGTGCCTCAGTACCGGATCACTATGTGTATAGCAGTGCGATCTCATATTCTCTCCTCTCACCATGAGCCACACACTTATTTTGACCGGTGCTTCCAGAGGTATGTCTTGAATGTTACCACACCCTTCACGTGTCCAATTGATGAAGTGTTACTAAACATAGGTATTGGAGCCTCGATTGCCAAGATCTTCCTCGACCGTAACCCCAATGGTAATCTAGTTGCCGTTGCCCGGTCCACAGGTGCCCTTGAGTCACTCCAGAAGGAGTACGGCAAACGCGTCACCACACTCTCTGCGGATATTGCGGATCCTGAAACGGCCGAGAAGGTTGTTCTGTTGGCGTTGGAAAACTATGGATCCATTGACTCCATTATTGCCAATGCTGGGGTATTGGACCCGGTGGGACCTATTGCGGATGCGGATGTGAAAGCCTGGAGACGGCTTTACGAGATCAATTTCTTCTCGGTGGTGGAATTGGTGCAGTTGGCGCTTCCCCACTTGAAGAAGTCCAAGGGAAAGATCGTGGTGGTTCTGTCTGGTGCTTCCACCAGTGCTTACCATGGGTGGGCTGCATATGGCTCGTCGAAAGCAGCTTTAAATCATTTTATCCGGCACATTGCGGTTGAGAACGACGATGTCCAGGCCCTTTCTTTTGCGCCTGGTGTTGTTGATACTGCCATGCAAAAGGATATTCGGGAGGTGTTTGGGGCCAACATGCCGGAAGACAGTCTTAAGAAGTTCACTGATTTGCACAAGAACGACCAGTTATTACCTCCAGATGTGCCTGCAACATACTGTGTGAATTTTGTGTTGAAGGAATGGTCCAAGGGTATGAACGGAGAATACTTTAGGGTGGGAGACGAGTCGTTGAAAGAATACAGTTAGGAGTACCGTATACTGTCTCGAGTGAGTATATCCACCATTGAAGACCCTACTCCCAAAAATATTAGATATGAGTATGTGAGTAATAAATTTTTATGTGTTTAGATTTGCTAAGGATTTTTATCTTTAGAATTATAAATAACCTGATTTTTGGTGGTGTTCTTGGTGGTGTTTCTGAATCCTATGGTTGATCACCTGATTGAGTGATTCGCAGTTTTCCTCTGTTCTCTCATCTCTAGCTAAGTAACCCCACAAAAGTCCACACACCCAAAATCATAGACCAGCCAAATATATTTCTGAAACCAACGTGAAACGTTCCCACAGAAACTAAAACAAAAACAAATCAAAACTATATAAGTACCACAAAGTACCCCCCCCCCCCATTTTTGCCTCGTGGGCCATGGTGGATCTGGGACTTGGGGGCAATGTGCCGTACCTCCAGGCAAAAAGCGATCTGATTTTTTCCGAGACTCACTGATCTTTGAACGCAAACCATGTTTCCAGGAATCAGACTTGCTCCTCGAACATTTAGAGGCACTCTTTTGAAGGCTCACGTGCCCAGGGGCTTCATCAGATGCAATTCCTCCCTAAACAACACCCCACCCCCAGCCAAAAAAGGCCGTGGAGTGATTCTCGGAGCTCTAGCCATCTTGGCCGTGGGCTCGACTATTGGTGCTTCCCTATACAACAAAAACCCCCCTATTTCCGCCGTAGAGCCCAAGAAGGGCCCGGCATTTTCGGAAGATGAGGTCAAGGTCATCTTTGTTTTGGGAGGCCCTGGGTCCGGTAAGGGAACCCAGTGTGCTAAGCTTGTTGCTGATAAGGGCTTTGTGCATCTTTCTGCCGGCGACTTGTTGAGAGCAGAACAAAAGAGAGAAGGCTCCAAGTACGGAGAGATGATTGCTCAATGTATCAAGGAAGGAACCATTGTTCCTCAGGAAGTCACTCTTGCTTTGCTCCAACAAGCCATCACTGACGAGTACAACAAGAAAAACTACCGGTTTTTGGTGGACGGGTTTCCTAGAAAAATGGACCAGGCCATTACGTTTGAAAACCAGATCGTCAAGTCCAAATTCACTCTCTTTTTCGAGTGTCCGGAAGCAGTCATGCTCAAGAGACTTCTAGAGAGGGGAAAGACCAGTGGACGTACCGACGATAACGTCGAGAGTATCAAGAAACGGTTCCGCACGTTTGTGGAGACTTCCATGCCGGTGGTGGACTACTTTGACCAGGAAAACAGAGTGGTGAAGCTCCAGTGTGACAGGTCCGTGGACGAGGTCTACGAGACGGTCAAGAAGGCATTAGACCAACGTGGAATCAATTAATTATAAATATTATTTAAGACTATTAGAGCCGGCCTCCACACGAGGCGGCGTACTATACCACTCCTGTAGCATGCTGTTGTAGTGTGATGTTGTAGTGTGATGCTGTTCGTTGTATGATGCTGTGCTGTTTGTATATGTTTAATTAGGAAAGGAGCCATGGCCTGGCGGTCCAGAATGCATCGTCAATAATATTGGTATGGTGCTGCGTAATCTTCCCCTTTCTCCTCATCTTATCGTGACGTTGCTTTTGGCGAGAGCTGAGCTCGTTCTCATCACCTATATCATGCCTTTCGTACTCCCTCACAATCACTGTACCCTTCTTGAAAATCTCTGGCTCGTCATTATAATTGATACCACATCTAGAGAAAAGAATCTCGTTTTTATCCTTGGATAGTGAGCCCTTGAGCTCATTCTCGGCCTCCTTTCCACTCATACCACACACATTAATGAGGCTCCAAAACGTAGTATTATAGAGATTATTGATGTGACAGTCCACTTGGCGCCAGCTGAAGTAATCTCGAACAACCTTTGTATTAGGATAAACAACTGCCCGTGCATCGAACGTCGGGAGTCTTTGCAGCTGGATCGGTTTGTTGGGGAACTCAGTATTCCAATGCAAAGTATAGTGGACCGACATGAACGAAGCAAAGGTCGACACCAACTTCATTTCTCTGCGCTCAAACAAATCCGTACCTTTCCTTAGAAGAAACAGGTACTCGTCGGAATCACCATACGCCATGACAATATCGGGGAACTGCTCCATCATGCTGAGGGCAGCCCTATTCATGACCTCCAAGGCCCTGGCATCGTTGGGCTTGGCAAACTCATAGAAGGTGGAGAATTTATGGAACCCTTTGCCATCCACACGGATCACAATGTGAGTTTCTGGAAGAAGGTAGTTTTCCCTTTCGAATTGCTTGACGTACTCGAACCTGGAGTTAGCCATTCTAGTGTGAGAGCTTCTCTAAGCAGCAGTGCGCATCTTAATCTGCACATCTAGCCATCCAGACAAGCCATGAAGACCACGGATACTGGGGAGGTATGTCCTTTCCGTACAATATTTGGTGGTTTAAAGGGTAATAAAGAAGATAAACTTTTATGTAATAAGTTTCAAGTGAACTAATGGCCAAAACTGGTTAAGGTGGTGTGCTAGTGGAGAGTAGCCATGGGCAGCGCACGTGACCTCATCACAAAAATTTATCAAAATTGTATCAAAAATTCGCTGCTGATCGCAGTCCGAACTACATTCATCCACCATGAGTGCTCAATTAAGGACACTAGAGCGCGAGGACCGCTTCAAAAATCCTCCCACGGATAAGTCGGCTTTTCCGCTCCTTGTGGAGGCCGTGGCTCCCCACGTCGGCTCGTTTAATGCTTTGACTGATGGCCCCGATGGAGGACTCTTGAACTTGGCAGTCAAGGACATTGGAACTAAGACCATTTTCGACTCCGCCGACAGTTCCGCTTTGGGAAACAAGTTGAAGATCAGAGTGGACTCCGTGCAGCTAGCCAAGCCCGCCGTGCCTCCTTCCGACAAGGTGTCGTTGGTGAGAAGAACCTACCCCAGTGAGTGCAGAGAAAGAATGTCCACATACCGTTCCAAGCTCATGCTCAAGCTCACATGGTCCGTGAATGATGGTGACGAGGTGTCGGAAGTGCGTGAATGTGGACAGGTGCCCATTATGGTCAAGTCCAATAGATGCCACTTGGAGAAATTCTCTCCCAAAGAGTTGGTGGAGCACCGAGAAGAGTCTGATGAGCTTGGAGGGTACTTTATTGTGAACGGTATTGAGAAGCTTATTCGTATGTTGATTGTGCAAAGAAGAAACCACCCTATGGCTTTGATCCGGCCCTCTTTTGCCAACAGAGGCGCTGCCTACTCTAAATTCGGTGTGCAGATCAGATGTACGCGGCCTGACCAAACATCCCAGACAAATGTGTTGCACTACCTTAATGATGGTAACGTGACCTTTAGATTCTCTTGGAGAAAAAACGAGTACCTTGTTCCGGTGATGATGATCTTGAAGGCTTTGATCGAGACCAATGACCGTGAGATCTTCGACGGTATTATTGGTTCCGATACCTCCAACTCCTTTTTGACCGATCGTTTGGAGTTGCTCTTGCGTACCTACAAGCAGTACAATCTTTACTCCAAAAAAGAGACTTTGGCATACTTGGGTGACAAGTTCCGCGTTGCCTTTGGTGGTACCCCCGACAAATCCGATATCGAGATCGGAAAAGAGGTTTTGAACAGAATTGTGCTCGTGCATTTGCCAGACAATGCCGACAAATTCCGCATGTTGTTGTTCATGATCAGAAAGTTGTACACACTTGTTGCCGGAGACTGTGCTCCAGACAATCCAGATGCCACTCAGCATCAAGAAGTTTTGTTGGGAGGTTTCTTGTATGGTATGATTATCAAAGAGAAGATCGATGAGTATTTGCAGAGCATACAACTCCAGATCAACTCTGACATAAACAGGGGCACTCGTGTCAACTTCTCCGACAGAAAGTACATGACCCGTTTGTTCATGAGAATCAACGAGAACATTGGTCAAAAGTTGCAGTACTTCTTGTCCACCGGTAACTTGGTTTCCCAATCTGGTTTGGATTTGCAACAAGTCTCCGGTTATACGGTTGTTGCCGAGAAGATCAACTTCCATCGTTTCATAGCCCATTTCAGAATGGTCCATAGAGGTTCTTTCTTCGCTGAGTTGAAGACTACCACCGTCAGAAAATTGTTACCCGAATCATGGGGATTCTTGTGTCCTGTGCACACGCCCGATGGATCGCCCTGTGGTTTGTTGAATCACTTGTCACACAAGTGTAAGATTGCTACACACGCATCCGACGTTTCTAAAGTGCCAGAAGCTTTGGCCAGGTTGGGTGTTTCGCCAGCCCACACATTTGCAGCCGGTCCTAACTTGTGCTGTGTCCAATTGGATGGTAGAATTGTTGGATGGACTACACACGAACAAGGAAAACTCGTGGCTGATGCTTTGCGTGTTTGGAAGGTTCAAGGTGGCCACGGCTTGCCTCTTGACTTGGAAATCGGATACGTGCCACCTTCATCCAAGGGTCAATACCCCGGCTTGTACATCTTTGGAGGCCACTCGAGAATGATGAGACCTACCAAATACTTGCCTTTGGAGAAAGAGGATATCGTTGGTCCTTTCGAGCAGGTTTACATGAACATTGCAGTGACCCCAGCTGAGATCGAGAAGAACAACCATACCCACGTGGAGTTTGCACCAACCAACATCTTATCGATTTTGGCCAACTTGACTCCATTCTCTGACTTCAACCAGTCCCCAAGAAACATGTACCAGTGTCAAATGGGTAAGCAAACCATGGGTACGCCAGGTGTGGCACTTGCCCACAGATCAGACAATAAGTTGTACCGGTTGCAAAGTGGACAGACACCCATTGTCAAGGCCAACTTGTACGATGAGTATGGAATGGACAATTTCCCCAACGGTACCAATGCCGTTGTGGCAGTTATTTCTTATACCGGATACGATATGGACGATGCCATGATCATTAATAAGTCTGCAGACGAAAGAGGATTTGGTTATGGAAGTGTTCTTAAGGTGGAAAAGGTTGACTTAAGCATGAAGAGGAGAAGAGGAGAACCCATCACTGAGCATTTCGGTTTCGGAGCTGATGAGTGGCCTCAAGAGTGGAAGGACAAGTTGGACGATGATGGATTCCCTCTCATTGGTGTTAAGGTGGAAGAGGGAGACCCAATTGTTGCTTTCCATGACGACAGCACTGGCAAGACCAAAGTCAAGAGATACCATTCTAGTGAGCCTGCCTACATTGAAGAGGTGAAGCTTCTAGGAGACGATGCCGGAGACCAGGAATGTCAACAGATCACCATCAAATACAGAGTCACCAGAGCTCCTTTGATTGGAGACAAGTTCTCGTCCAGACACGGACAAAAGGGTGTTTGCTCGCGCAAGTGGCCTACCATCGATATGCCCTTCTCGGAGTCGGGTATGCAGCCCGATGTCATCATCAACCCCCACGCTTTCCCATCGCGGATGACCATTGGTATGTTCGTCGAGTCTCTTGCAGGAAAAGCAGGAGCGCTTCACGGAATGGCCCACGACGCCACGCCTTGGAAGTTCAGTGAAAGTGATACTCCGGCAGATTACTTCGGCGAACAATTGAAGACCGCAGGTTACAACTACCACGGAAACGAGCCCATGTACTCGGGTGCCACGGGTGAGGAGCTCAGAGCAGATATCTACATCGGAGTGGTGTACTACCAAAGATTGAGACACATGGTCAACGACAAGTTCCAGGTCAGATCCACGGGTCCAGTCAACTCGTTGATGATGCAGCCCGTCAAGGGCCGTAAGAGAAACGGTGGTATTCGTGTGGGAGAGATGGAGAGAGATGCATTGATTGGTCACGGTACGTCATACTTGCTTCAGGACAGATTGTTGAACTCGTCCGATTACACGCAAACCCCCATCTGTCGGTCGTGTGGTTCTTTGCTAAATACCCAGCTGTCGGTGCCACGCATTGGATCCTTCTCCTCGGTGAGATGCCGTGCATGTTCGGAGAAGTTGGACGACTACATCAAGAAGGGTGTTTACGTCAACGAGGCTGACATCTGGGAGGACGGCCAGGGTGTGAAGTTCGTGGGTGGTGAGGATACCACTAATGTGGCTATTCCTTTTGTCTTGAAGTACTTGGATTCCGAGTTGAATGCCATGGGTATCAAGTTGAAGTACAACGTCAAGCCAAACTAGCATAAGCTCTATGGAGCAATTGATCATATAGAGAAGTTACTAAAAGAGTCATAATAAAGAAGTTATTGAAAGACTTGTCCATCTTTTGAACGCCGTACTACACCAATGTATTACTACTGTACACTACCTAGCTACATTGACTCGAGTAGGACCGTACCGACTAGAGTAAGACCTACCAACTAAAGAAGGCCTACCGACTATACCCAGACCAGTATACACTCAGCGAGAAGACATTCAAATAGACTAGACCTATACTAGACTCAGAATTAGGACTATACTATACTCTAGTGTAATAGAGAATAGCCATGGAGTAATACCAGTCAAGTATTAATGCATTACATAATTTAGATCAGTAGTATTATGAATTCGAGGCTTACCTAATTCAGTACTTGGTGCTATAAATGTTCTGTTTTATACCTGAGGGAAAAATGAGGAAAAAGTGTAGAAGAGGGGGACGAGGATGGGGCTTTATATAGAAACGGAATTGCAACCATCGCGCAAAATGAGAATGTACGTTATTAATTCGTAATTTATAGGTGTCAATCTACTGGTGGTATAAATATTAATAAATTAAACTAATCTCGAACTGAATAGGACTCTATAATGGATCACTTCTTCTCCTTCTTTCCCTTCTTCTCCTTGGATCCCTTAGGCACTCTTGCCAACCAGTAGAAGAAACAAGTGAGCAAAATGTTGATCACAATGAAGGCAAAGAAAATACCCCAGTTTCTCCATCTTTGGCCGTAGTAAGAGTTGACACTGGCCAAGAAAGTGTCGGTAGAGCTGATTTGACAGAAGCGACAGTCAGAAGATGCTTCTGGGTTGGTCAAATATCCACCAGCAGCACTAATATATGGCTCCATAAACTCAGCACACGTCTTGCCGGCAGTTGGGCTGAAGGTAAGAAGCTCTCTTTCTGCACACACCACTTTGTTCTTAGCAACGGCAGTACTCAACATGGCTTGGATCAAGTATGTGAATGGGTTGCAGCGGTACATAAAGATCCAGAAGCCTGGCAAAACATTGGGTCCGGCCAACACACCACAGAAGTTCAAGCACATAATGAACAACAAGTTAGCAAGATTGGCAGCATTCTCTGCTAATTCAATGAAGGAAATGCACAACTGCCCCATGGTGGATGTGAAGACAAAGAAACAAATAATCAAGAGCCACATGAAGGCACCACGTCCATTGACTGCATCAGTCACTGCAGCATTCTCGTACAATCCAACAGGGTAGTACCAGCAGAAGAAGGCCAAAGTACCAATGAGAATCTGGAAAGGAATCTCAACGGTGACTTGAGCAGTGATGAAAGCAAGCCAACTGAAGGTTCTGGATGGGGCTTCTCTGACCTCGTAAATCTCTCTTTGCTTGACAAAGTATGGCAACATTTGTTGCACCAAGGTGTTGAAAGGCATGTAGAACATGAAAATCGAGAACATTTGATTTTGCAAGCCTTGTATGGAAGTACCTGCCTTGAAGAACGAGAAACCATTGAACAATGAAGACGAGACAACCAAAAAGAGCTTGGCATAGATATAACCTGGAGTTCTCCAGTATTGTTGGAAAGCTCTCTTAGTGACAATGAAGTATTGGCTGATAACAGAGGAGGCGTATTTGTTGCTCTCGCCCTCTTCCACCTCAGCTGGAATCTTCAGAAGCTCGTTTTCCATGTATTCCAATTCTTTTTGCATCTCCTGGTATTCCGAAGAGTTTCTCCAAACTTCAAAGTAGTCTTGGTTAGCGTGCGAACCTGGGGCAGCACCCACAACCTCCAACATCCACTCGGCTGGGTTAGCTTCTGGAGGACAAGGGTGGGCTCCGTATTTCTCGAAGTAGTTGATCAAGGATTGCGAGTTTTCACCCAAGTCACCAAAGTAGGCGGTTCTACCACCCTTTTGCAAGAACAACAAACGGTCAAACTCTTTCATCAAAATGGCCGATGGCTGATGAATAGTACACAAGATAGCTTGTCCATGGTCAGCCAACTTTCTCATCAACTTACAGATAGACCAGGCAGTCTGCGAGTCCAAACCAGAAGTAGGCTCATCCAAGAAAAGCAACAACTTTGGCTTAGCAACCAACTCAACAGCAATGGTCAATCTCTTCCGTTGTTCGACGTTCAACCCTTCTCCGGCAACACCCACCAAGGCATCGGCGTAGACTTGCATATCCAACAAGTTAATCACATATTCCACATATTCGTCCTTCTCCTGCTTGGAAACACTCTTTGGTTGTCTCAAGTAGGCAGAGAAGGTCAAGGCTTCACGAACGGTAGATGTTGGCAAATGGATATCTTGTTGTTGGACGTAACCAATGGATCTTTGGAAAGAAGAACTCAAAGGCTTACCGTCGACCAATCTGGTTCCATCAGTGACGACACCAGTAGTAAGACGCTCCGACAAACAATTCAACAAAGTAGTCTTACCAGCACCGGAAGCGCCCATCAAGGCAGTAACTTGTCCTGGTTTCACCCAACCGTCGATCTGGTTCAAAATGATTCTGTCCTCCTTTTTAATCTTCACAGAGTAAGTTAAGTTTCTCCAATGGAAAATTCTGGACTGAGGAACTTCAACAGACAAACTAGAGCTTCCAGAAGACTTTTCTTTGGAACTGCCAGAAGACTTTTCCCTAGAGCTCTCGATAGCCTCATTTGTTCCAAGCTTTTCATTAGGAAGACCATTTTCAAGATCATCAGCGATAGCCTTTCTCTGTTCACTCTCCTTCTTGACCTTCTTCAAAGAACCATGCAAGTAAAGAACAATTTCACCCTTTTGCATAGCACCCTTGTTGATTTCGGTCAAACCAATGTAGACACCCAAGAAAACAATGATGTAAGCAATGACAATACCAATATTTCTCCACTTGTGAGAATTGTAGTATTCAAAGGACAATGCAATGTATCTTGTTCCACTGACAACAGATGAACCAGGAAGCGAACCAACAGCGCTACACACGTTGTTGGCATTAGCGGTTGTTGCATATCCAGGACCACTTGGAATGTACTGACTGCACTCGAAGTCACGGCCATGGAACTCATTCACCATCAAAGACTCGAAAACGTAGGAAACAGGATTGATGTACTGAATCCAACGAGACCAACCCAACATACTTGGCGTTGGAATGACGAAACCAGTGAAAATAACCATAGCCATCAAGATAACAGTTGCAGGAGTCATTGCACCAGCAATGGAGGTAGAAACTGCACCCAAGGATCTGAACATATGCGACATAGCGAGCGTACAGAGGTTACAGAACAACCAGTAGAAGAAGAATCTTCCTGGCTCTCTTCTGAAGTTCACCATAAAGTAAAATGCAAAGTTGAAAATCGTAGACATGGCAAGCTTGGTAGGCAACTCGGAAATAATGGACGCAAGGGCATCAGCAGACGGCCTGTACAATGCATATTTCTTGTGCTTTTCAACAATAGGACGGGCTTCAAACAAAGACATGATTTCCAACAAAGATGCAAATGCATTAAACAACACTGCAAAGAACATAGCAGCACCACGGTAGTAAAATTTTCCTGTGGTGGAATTAAGGTTGTAAAAGACAGAAGACAAAATCAAACCCATAACACCCTGACCAAAAATGGAAAATATCGTGATCGAAGGGTCTCCTTTGACTCTTTTGAAATTTCTCTTGATAAGTAAGTTGACTTGCATACCAAAGGAAATTGTGAAAGGAGAACGCTTAGAAACATGGTCAGATTGTCTAGCAACGTGAGACTCATGATATTGCTCGCGCTTATGACCAGCTTCTGCCTCAGCCAAGTAGGAGTCAATGCCTTGAGTGAGTTTCTTGCATTCTGGAGAGTTTCTCCAGTACTCCGAGAACTCATGGGCAGTTCTAGGAACCTTGTTCTCGTAACCTGGGATGATGACTCTCTCGGCAGGGTTTGTCAACGAAGTCAAGTAGTCAGCGGTAGTTTGACGTTGTGGACATTCGTATCCCATGTTGATGAAAAACTCCTTAGCAGCACTGGCCTTACCAAAGTAGATTTGGTAACCCTCGTAAAGAACAACCACATTGTCGAACAAGTCGTACGCATCTTGAGAACATTGGTAGATAGCAATCAATGGAGTTGCGTCCAAAATGGCAGCGGATGTCTTCAAAGCACGAATAAACTCCAAAGCAGTGGCAGCATCCAAACCTCTAGTGGCATTATCCCAACATTGGATGTTGGCGCCAGACAAAGAGACCTCAGCAATGGAAACACGCTTTCTCTCACCACCGGAAACACCACGAACGAAATCGTTTCCGACATTGGTGTGTCTGGTGTGAGACAAACCGTAAGTGGCCATGTACACGGAGGCCATGTGCTTGGCGTGTTCGACTCTGGAAACAGGACCTCTGTTCTGGGGAGTTCTCATGGAAGCGGCAAACTCAAGGGTATCACCCACACTCAAGTGAGGGAAGTGAGTGTCGGTTTCTGCGGAGTAGACAACATCACCACGGTAGTGTTGCTCGATTTCCTTTGGCGTAAGACCATCGTAAGAGATCTTGGACTCTTCACCAACGTGGTAACCATAAGTGTTGCAGGCAATAGTCTTCAATAAAGTAGAACATCCGGAACCTGGACGACCGAGCACAACGGTGAGCTCACCAGGACGGAAGTAACCATCCATTGGCTTCAAGATGTCGAAATATCTATTGGCATTACCTTTACGGTATCCGTTCACAAAGTCAGCGGCATACTTGTAGAGACCATTTGTGACGGTAGGCTGATAGTCCGAGTCAGTGGCCAAACCGTAAGCTCTCAAGTCTCTGTAAGCCACACCCAATTTAGAAGGCTTATAGTAATCGGGGTCCGAGTCCATCAATTTGCGCATGTTTTTAACCCAGAATTTGGCGTCGAAATCCTCGCTTTCAGGGTTCAAAGCGTCGGGAGCATCGGTGAAAGGAGCCACACCCGGCACTTCAGACATGTGGGACAAATACTTCAACAAGTCCACAGAGCTCTTTGTCTTAATACTGGCCGCATGGGAGGAATTGGTGTAAGTTCTGGCCAATTCTCTGATCTGATCATCATCTTGACCACGATACTCGTTGACCGAGGCATCATCATCTAGTTGGTGGTTAGGGTAAGTTTCTGGCACGGGTTCGGGGCCGGTATACTTTTCCCCAGCGTCCGTGAATTTGTCACCGCCTATAGCAGTAACACTTCCTTCACGTTCGGACATAACTGAAGAGAAAAAAGTTGAAAATTCTACAGGTCAATTCCGTGGGGGCAATGGGCAGTATAAATATCGCAAGAGTGGAATCGTTTCTGGTGCGGGTCGGAACCGGATGGGGTTCCGAGGCTTCGCCATGCGGGTGCGGCATGCAGCTCGTTCCGTATGCACAGTAATTTGTCAGAGCTCGCGGACTTTAAAAGAAAGTAGACTTTTCCGAGATTGCGCGGCTTAAGTCAGCTTCTTTGCTGGGCCCATGCGGAGCGTTATGAAGCGTTAGGAACATGCCTGAACCACAGTTATCTTTTGCGGAACGGATATAGTGCGCGGATCCGAGCCTATTTTGTATCCATGCTCCCTGGCAACCTGTACACCGCTGGCTAGTGCGTGTGTTATTGGAAATGTCCCCACGCTGTCAAAATTCACTCGAGTATGGCCTTCGCTAAAAGCGCCACTCGCGAATTCTTGGCCTGTACTTGCATGCTTGGCGGGGCCCCAAATATTCCGTCGTCTGCCGGGGACCCATTCTTGGAAAAAACCGAATGCTACCAGCAAAAAGCAAAGTGTCAAACTTTCAAATTTTCTTGGATGCCCACTAATTTTGTTTGGAACTGTAGCCAATTGCATAGTGTGAAAATTTAGAGTGTTTGTGTTTGTGTGTTTGTGTTGCGTGTTCATCCCTTCCGTATAGGGTTATCTGCCTAGAGTATTTTTTTGGCTCCAATGTTATTGTTTTCCCGCGATGGCGATGCCTGTTAACCTCTGTGGAGGTGAGCAATCCCGATCCGCACATGCGTGAGAAACGTCGAACCTACGACGAATGCCCCTCTGCAGTTCGACAAAGAGCGCACTCGTATGTATGACACAACAATGCTGTGCGAGAACAAAGAAGCGGATCAGGGGCCCGACTGACTTTTAATTTACTCTCCTGCTAGAATTCATGTATTTATAGGGCATTAGAATAGCCACAATGACAAGACACTAGAACAAGACACTACCACGACTAACACACCAACACCGAATAATTACGAACATGCCACACCAACATACAACTAACACTCTACTACTATACAACCACAGGACTATCGAACATGATTATTCAATAACCTGTATTTAACAGCTATTTATACTGGCACAATAGACTTAGTATACTTTAATAGAATGTAATACGTACTGGCTGTTATATTATGTAGTGGTGGACTGACTGAGATCTATTTATAGGCACTACTCACTAGAATCACGCACTCACTGGAACTAACTACTAGTTATAGTTGTGTTTGGTAATATTAATAAAATCGAAATCATAGCATGTATTTACTGTGACATTGTCTCGGTTAGTAAGGGATTGATATTATTGGTGGCTGCGGAAAGTGGCATGTCAATATTGGTGGGGACTAGTGAAATTGGGTAGGTTGCTTATGCATTCCTCCATATCAGAGCCATGCGCATTGTGAGCAATTTCAGAGCCCATATCCTCCGCTACTTGGTCTCATGAAAGTGTATTCATTATGATTAAATTTTCATTAAATTGGTTGACACTTTGAAGATTGCCACTAATGTATAAAAAATGCTTACGTGTACTTGTGTTTACGTGTACCTGTGTTTACGTGTACTTGTGTTTACGTCTACTTGTGTTTACGTGTATAGGT
The DNA here is from genome assembly GCA_002370185.1 of Metschnikowia sp. 01-655c1. Lineage (NCBI taxonomy): Eukaryota > Fungi > Ascomycota > Pichiomycetes > Serinales > Metschnikowiaceae > Metschnikowia > Metschnikowia sp. 01-655c1. The sequence continues at coordinate 111,426 of NKZO01002011.1, forward strand.
GTAGATCAGTGAGCAGATCAGTGAGCAGATCAGTGAGCAAAGTCCAGATGGTCCAGGTCTACTGACGTCATGTGAAATAGTTTTTTGAAATGCTCAATGTGAATGTGTTCCTGCATGTAACGCTTGCTTTTAATGCTTCAATATAATGGTTATGTGGATAATGCTTGGTATGTACTGCTGTGGAGTACATGGCTGGTACGATGGGGTATAATGGTCCAGTACGAGGCGCACGGTGCTCATAACCTCCAGGATGGTCATATTCATATAGACTTTCAAAGCCCAGAATTCTATCTCAAAATTGACTCTATCTCCGAAATCGTGTCTGCCTCAAAAACCATGTTTGGGAAGTTTATTTCAAAACTCAAGTTTATTCTCAAAGTCGAATTACTCTAAATCCAAGTAGTCTGAACTCTCTTAGTTCTTGGCTCAGCAGCCGGACGCGAAGAATAGCACACGTGACCGCTCGCGTGCCCCTCACGTGACAAAACATAAACACAAGGTCTTAGTAGCGCCCTTTTGATCTACATCTACCCTTCATGCCACCGAACCCCTCCCACGTCCTCTCCTTTGTGAAGAGCATATTAAGGGGTCCTGCGGGGCCTGCAACCGAATGTGACAATTGGTCCGATGATGGCGAGCATGTGGCTTCCTCCTTTATCTCCAATCCCCAGGCTGACGCGCTCTTCGTACTAGCGCATGGACACTCTTTCGTCATCAAGCAACATTTACACCAGAGCAGTCTTGCTTTTGATCTCTTGATTGTTCTTGTCAAACAAGAGGGCCTTGTCAACGAGAACGTGCCCTTTATTGCCCAGATCCAAGTGGTCAACATTCCTATTCCAAACCATGGGCCTGACAATGGTTCAAGTGTCGATTATGACTCCTACCAGCAACTCAAGGATCTTATTTCGCTTGCTATAGCACCATACTTTGAATATATTGTGCAGGAGAACTCACTGGAGGCTCCCAATTCAAGTTCCATCTCTGCTGCCAAGAAACGCTTCAATGAGCTCTCGCTTTCCTTGAAGTACTTGAAACATCGTCTCGAGGTGCCCGATTTACTTCTGTCAGTTCCTCTGAACTTGATGGACACACTCAAAAACCCGGATGCTCTGCAAGATTCAAACATTGTGTCGGATACATCTGCTCTCAATGATTTGACCAAAACAGTCAATATGTGGATCCGTCTGATCCAGTATGTGACTCGGATCTCCAAGACCTCCGATTCAGGCGAGTCGTTGCACGATGAGGCTCAATTCTGGTCTCTGCTTGAATCGGCATTGACTCGTATCCTTGAGCAAACAAAGCAGCCGGAGATAACCAATGCCATTGAAATCCTCAACGCTGCCAAACGGTTCCAGGTCACCATTGCCTTCCAGAATAACCTTGGAATATCCGAGAAATTGGAGGAGACCCAGACTTATACTTCATTGTTCAGAGATCTTCCTATTATTGATTTAGTATTCAACAAGGATAACGTCCCTAGTGTGGCCCAGTTTGAGGACACCGTGGTGATCTTTTTCACGCACATGAAGAAATGGAAATGCCCCAGTTCATTTCCGCTCCGGGGCATGATAGATTTGGTGGAGGTAATACTCAATGAGTTTGCTCAATTCCTCTGCAAGCTCATGACCAATGCAAACTCTACTGCCGATTCTGAAAACGACTTGAACCAGCTTTATCACGAGGACCTACCCAGACTCTTCTCCACCATTGACAACAACGTGAAGTTCATGGTTAATGTTATCCGTGAGCTTATGCGTAAGAGACAAGAGAAGTTCATGGCTGTGAAGATAGAACTGGCCTTACTTACCAAATTAAGGGACCGCATTGAAAACATCAAGACAATTCGCCACAACTATAGCGAGCTCGTCTACGCTTTGCACAAGTTTGAAGGAAACGAAAAGCACATCGAGGCAATTGCTTTAGCCTACAATAAGCACATTGCCCTCTCGTTACCATTTGACTTTTCCACTGAAGGCATGTCTGTTTGGAAGACCAATCACCAATCGTATCTAGATGTACATCTAAGGATCCAAGATACAGTCCGTTCCATCATCAACAAAAACTTCGAGAGCTGCCAAATCTTCACCGACTATTACTATTTATTCAGCAAACTTAAGAGCAGAGGCTCCATTGACTCTTCCACCTTGATGAACTCATACATTGATGAAAAGCATAAACTCAATATCTTGGACAAAGCTTATAATGACATTCACAACTTGATTCTTCTTTTCAATGTTGATGACTATAGTATGAACTCCACAAAACCAAGTCTATGTCAGATTATCCGCTACGAGGAGAGCCTTAGGAGCAAGCTCATCTTTTACTTGGTGAACCTCGAGAAGTTCTTGGGTGCAAATTGGAAACGATACTCTGTGGGATCCAAGATAGATTCCGAAGCAAATGCCCAACTTAAGATGTTGGACTCGCAAGTTCACTTTACCGAGTGGGCAGAAGAAGCTTCCCAAATTCTTGTTGCTGCTAAGGACCTGGATAGCCTTCTAGTCATTGACGTGCAGCCAGATACCGATGAAGTTGGCTTAAGTGTCAATTATGATGGCATGAAGTTTGAGAAGTTGCACGAGACTAAAGAACTCGTCGGACTTGGGTTCAGTGTTCCAGCCAAACTCGTCATTGAAGTCGAGCGCACCAGGGTTTTGAAGCCTATAGTGCAGTCCTTTACTGAGCACATCCATTTGCTTACAGAGACTATTGCACTTCGAAATGATGTGCCATTTGGCATCAAGTTTGGTTTCTTGATGGAAGGACACGTCAGCGAAATCTTCTCCACGTTGAAAGATGTCATGGGTTTCACCTGGTCGCTGGTATCGTCAGAGATCAAACTTAACGAAGTGGACGATTCGTACCTCGACTCCATTTCGTCAGAGAGTTCGAACATTAACCGCATCAATGTGCTTCAGAACCAGATCTACAGCTTCCATGTGCAGATGAACTCTCTTCAAAAGCTATACATTCAATTGGTTGAGGACCTTTACCCCCAAATATTGGCTTGCTCGTTTTCCAAGGATGCCGTGGAGCTGGTTATCAAAAGCATCCAGCAGGCCGTTTCGGGTATAATCCGATCTGATTTGTGTGATTTGCCCCGCTTTGTGAATCTTGTTAATGAAGATATTCTCGATATGTTGTGTCAGAAATGTTGCATTGAGCTCAATCGCTTGGAAAAACTCACCAAGACTGCTTCGGTCAACCACAGTGATTCAAATACCCTCATAGGCTTACCATCAACGTTCCATGAACTTACATTCAACGATACGGAAATTCTGATCAGTCCCTCGCTCGAAATGACCAAACAGAATTTGTTTAGGTTTGTGGATGAAACATTGACAATAATTAATGGTCAGAAAATGTTGACTTTGAGAGGTGAAACAAAAATGTTTTCGGTGGTAGAGCTGTCCTTACTATCACTGACATTGTCTGCTACGCTTTCAGCTATAGATGACCAACACACACTTGCCAAAGAGTATTTTGCTGAATGGATGAAGGTCGAAGAGCAGCTTAAGATGGGTCTCAATTTTGAGGACCAATTCAAGTCAAAACTGCTCTTGGATGGTATCACTTCCTCGCTTGCTGCTATGGAGGATCTTATGCAGAGACGCAAACTTCTTAGTGACGGAAATGGGATTAAAGAGGTAGGCCTAATCAAGATCTCGTTTGTACAGATCCAACCGAAAGTTCAGGCCTTACTACAGCTGAGCCTAGCTGATGCTTTGAACAGCTTCCGAGGAAAGATCCAGGAGATAATATCAAAAGTGACCAATGATTTGAACTCCGCACAAATCTCGCTCCTGGGAAACCTTGACTTTGCTGGAAACTCGCCCAAAGTCTTGAAAAAAGTCAGTGATGTCCTCAGGTTCCAATCGATGTATCCGGAATGGCAAAAGATCGTCCAGTTACTCTTTGTTTGTCAACAGACCCTTTCAAAACTGAGATCTACGCTACCTGAGAATTGGCTTTATGTTGAGCAACTTGAGAATCAGCTCCAGAATATTGACAGTATTTTGGTCAAGAAACTGGAACAAATCACCACCAACCTTGAGTCCCTAACGCTTATCTATAAAGCTGAATATTCACGAATCACCGAGGAAAATACTCAATTGGAGTTGGAATGGGAGAACAAAAAGCCAATTTCTCCTTCGCTAGAGCCACCATCTGCATTGGCTATTTTAGCCCGGTTCCAGTCGCTGGTCAACCATATCAGTCTTCAATTGAAACCGTTGTTCGAATTACAAAAAATCCTCCATGTGTCCCCGGAAACAAGTGTGTCTGTATCCATAATAGAGGACGAACTACAAGAACTCAAATTTGTGTGGACATCTTTACGGGACTTGTGGACAATGCTTGAAATGGTCAAAAAACAGAAATGGAAAGATGTTAGTCCGCGTGCCCTTAAGCAAGGTTTAGAGAACATCGCAGCCGAAATGAAAAAGTGTCCGATTTCCGTTCGCCAGTACTCAGCCTTTGAAACTCTACAGGGACTGATCAAACAGACTCTCAAGGATTTCGGCATGGTATCCGAACTTAAAAGCGAATCAGTGAAAGAGCGTCATTTGGAAAAAGTAATGGAAATCACTGGATCGAAGAATAAGAAAGCCGCTACTTTATCGGTGGGAGATGTGATTGGCATCAATCTCAAGATGTACGAGGCAAGTATTCGTGCTATTCTAGAACAAGCACATGCTGAGCAGCTTGTCCAATCAAGTCTTGCCAGTATCGAACAAGAGTGGTCGATGGTTGTGTTTGAGTTGTTCAGCTATGCTGGAAAGTGCAGGTTAGTGAAGAACTGGAAAGTGTTGTATGATCAATGTGAAACTAATTTGTCCACATTGAACAGCATCGAAAGGTCCAGTCTACACAACCACTTGGAAAGAGAACGCCAGGATCTTGAAAGCAGACTCAACGACTTCAAAAGCATCCTCGATGTGTGGATCGAGGTTCAAAGACAATGGATCTATCTCGACGGAGTGTTTGCTCCCCACAGTCAAATAAAGGCATCTCTTCCCTTGGAAGCCACCCGACTCAACAACATTTCCATTGAGTTCATGTCCTTGAACAAGAGGCTCACCAGTTGCAAGACAGCTCTAGGTATACTTTCCATCAAGGGCAGTCTTAGGGCCATGACCAAAATCTCAGAGTCCTTAAACAAGACCGTCAAGGGATTGACAGATTACTTGGACAAGCAACGACACAAATTCGCTCGACTTTTCTTCATTGGTAACGAAGATTTCCTTGAGCTTCTTGGAAGCGGAACAAATGTGGTATCCATTAACAAACACATCAAGCTGATGTTCACGGGTATAAAGTCTATTATCATCGACAAAGACTCATCTTGCATTGTGGGATTTGTGAGTCCACAAGGCGAAGTGGTGAATCTTCTTACTCCAGTTTCGCTCATCAAGTTTCGTGACTTGACCAGCTGGTTACAAGTCTTCGAAAACGAGATGAAACTCACGTTATCCGAGAATATCCGCAAATCGGTGCTGGATGTAAAGAAGCTCGACATACACAAGAACGCATTCGAAGCCATCAACAATCTTTTGAAGCTATACCCTGCACAAGCACTCATTGTGGCATTTCAAGTCTTCTTTTCCGAGAGTCTCAAGAAAGCATTTGAAAGCAATGAATACAAAGTCGCTCTTGACTACTATGACAGCTGTATCAAAGCATTGACTGTATTGGCCTCCGAATCAGACAATTCTTTGAATGTGAGCAAATTGAGATCGCTTTTGGTGGAAGTCATCATCTACAAAGAAACCTTGCAGAAGATGTCGGAATCAGCGCAGTCTGAGAAAAGCCGGATCTTCCATTCGCAACTTCTATACCGATGTGATGAGACATCAAAGGACCCTTTGGACAGACTTTATGTGGTTCAAGGACGGTCAGAATTGAAGTACGGGTTTGAGTATCAGGGTGTGACTGAACGGTTGGCCGTGACTCCTTTGGTTACTGACTGCTTTCTTGCAATGACTCAGGCAATTGCCCAGAAGCAAGGAGGCTCGCCTTTTGGACCAGCAGGAACAGGAAAAACTGAGTGTATTAAAGCATTGGGCCAGAACTTGGGCCGCATGGTCTTGGTGTTCAATTGTGATGATAGTTTCGACTTCCGGTCCATGGGTAGGATCCTTCTTGGAATTTGCCAAGTCGGCTGTTGGGGCTGCTTTGACGAGTTCAATCGTCTCGAGACGAGGATTTTGAGTACGCTATCGTCTCAAGTTGAAAATGTGGAGTATGGTTTGAGATCATCGGAGTTGGTGGAGATTTCGGGAAAAAAGATCCTCGTCAATCAAAACACTGGTATGTTCATCACCATGAACCCTGGTTACGTTGGAAGAAATGAGCTCCCGGAAAACTTGAAGAAGCACTTCAGAGGATTTTCAATGGATCGGCCCGACGAATTGAAGATTGCTCAAGTCATTTTGTCTTCACATGGCTTCGTGTATTCGGAGGAATTGGCCAATATCGTGATTCCCTTTTTCTCTGAGCTCAAGCGAAGTGTCACAAAACAGCGTCATTACGATTTTGGCTTAAGGGCTTTGAAAACCGTTTTGAGAAGAGCCGGGTATATGCGGAAAGAAGGCCTTGACGCGGCGGACCAATCTGAATTGCGGTCCTTTGAGCTTGAAATCTTTTCTTCTTGCTTGGACGAAGCTGTTCTTCCCCAATTGGTCGACGATGATTGCACGCTATTCCAAAGCTTGAGATCTAAATACTTTGGAGTGACACCAAAGGAAAAACACGAAGAAAAGATGTTCACAAACCTTATCAAAAAGCGTGCAATTTCAAAGGGACTAGATGCCACAGATGAGCTCTTGAAGAAGGCAAAGCAGCTCCACCAAATCCAACAGTCCCACCATGGGTTTATGCTCGTGGGTAAATCTGGAAGTGGAAAGTCTTTGACCCTCAATTTGGTTCTAGATGCCTTGGAAGACCTTGACAATACTAGATGTGAGAAGTTCACCATTGATAGTAAAGTCATGTCCAAGGACAGATTGTTTGGCAGCTTGGACGCCATAACAAGGGATTGGAACGACGGGCTTTTCACCAAGATCTTGAGAGGCATCATTGCAGACTTGAAAGGCGAAATGCTGAAGAAAACATGGATTGTTTTTGACGGTGATGTCGATCCTGAGTGGGCAGAGAATTTGAACAGTTTATTGGATGATAACAAGATCTTGACTTTGCCCAATGGAGAACGTCTAGAACTCCCCGAAAACGTCAAGATTGTTTTTGAGGTCACCAGTCTAGAGTACGTGACACCTGCCACGGTGAGTAGGTGTGGTATGGTGTGGTTTGATATCTCGTCGGTCTCTTGCTCCTCACTTTGGCGTCATGAGTTGCACCTGGTGGGTGAAGCTCTTCAGAATTCCAAGGAATTCAATGACTATTCTCAGGATAAGACGTGGGCCGAGGTCACAGCAGCAGCACTTTTATTCAATGTGGATACTCAACTCGACCAAATCGGTCAGTTTGCATCCAGCATCTATCACATTATGGCCTTCAACCACAACTATGCCATTTCGTCGTTCTTCACCTACTTCTATATCCACTGCTCGAAGTTGCTTGCAGTCAAGACGGAAATCTCCGCCAATCTCGACGTGTTTGTCAAGAAAGCTTTCTTCTTGTCGTTCATCTGGGGATACGCTGGCGATAGTGACTATGCAGGGAGAGAGAAGTTACGAGAGTTCCTTTCGTCAATTGAATTTTTTGCGGATCTAGAAGTGCCTCAAAACATCACAAAGACAAAGTTGTCGTTACCTGATTTCGGATGGACAGCCTGGTCGGACCAAGTGGAGTATGTGGATCTAGAGCCCCACGAAGTCTTGGATCCAGGAATCATTGTGCCTACAGTGGACACGGTGATCCATGAGTCTTTGGTGCGTGATATTGTGAATAAGCACTCGCCTTTGATTATGTGTGGACCTCCGGGATCGGGAAAAACAATGACGTTGCTTAAAGCCTTGAGAGACTCGCCGGATCTTGATGCTACACCCATCAATTTCTCCAAGGATACGACTCCAGAAGTATTACTTGCCACTTTGGAGCAGCACTGTGAGTACAAGGTCTCTAATTCAGGCACCATTCTCACGCCCAAAATCAATGGCAAGTGGGTTGTTGTTTTCTGTGATGAAATCAATTTGCCTTCAGTCGATAACTATGGCACCCAGAGAGTGGTATCGTTCATGAGACAGTTGATAGAACACGGTGGGTTCTGGAGGTCCAAGGACCTCACATGGGTCAACCTTCACAATGTCCAATTTGTTGGGGCCTGTAATGACCCTAACGATCCGGGCAGAAACAAGTTGGATGATCGGTTTTTGCGTCACTCGACCGTGGTCATGGTCGATTATCCTGGACCAGAGTCCATGAAAACCATCTATCTGACGTTCAACTCTGCAATCTTGAAATGTGCACCTGAGATCAGGAGCTTCGCCAACGACTTGACCGATGCCATGTTGCTAGTCTATGAACAGACAAAGGCCCGGCTCAACTCCTCCAAAATGAGCCACTACGTCTACTCTCCTAGAGAGCTCACCAGGTGGTGTAGAGGAATATTAGAGACCGTCATGTCCGTGGCCTACCGCAGTGTACCAGAATTAATTCGCTTGTGGTACCATGAAGGTTTGAGGTTATTCTACGATCGTCTAGTGGATAGTGACGATAAGGTGTGGAGCAAAGAGCTCTTCAAGGAGGTTGCAGCCAAGACATTCCCCAATATGGACTTGCGGTCCGCTCTACAAGAGCCAGTTCTATACTCCAAATGGATCTCGGGTGAGTACGAGTCTGTGGAGGAAGATGCGTTGAAACGGTTCGTCAAGGAAAGGTTAAGAGTCTTCAGTGAAGAAGAATCGGAGGTGGACTTGATTCTTTTCGGAGATATGTTGGATCATGCGCTCAGAATTGACCGTGTCTTGAGACAACACCAGGGTCACATGATCTTGGTGGGTCCCCATACAAGTGGAAAGAGCACGTTGACTAAGTTCGTGGCTTGGATGAACGGCTTAAGTCTTGTACAGTTACGGACCCATGCAGGATTCACCATTAAAGAATTCGAAGTGACCTTGAGAGATATTCTACTCCGGTGTGCTAAGGGAGAGCAGATGTGTTTCTTGATTGACGAGTCCAACATCATGGAGACTTCTTTCATCGAAAGAATGAACACTCTTCTCGCCAACTCCGAGATTCCGGGTCTTTTTGAAGGAGAGGATTTGGAGAACCTTAACAAAGTGTGTGCTTCTGAATCGGCTTCTCTGGGTTACGTTTTCGATACCGATGACGAGTTGAACGACTGGTTTATCCAGCAAATCTCCGAGAACCTCCATGTGGTGTTCACCATGAGTGGACTCGAAACCGAGAACAACCCTCAGATCAACTCTTCGCCTGCTTTGTTCAATCGGTGTGTGCTCAGTTGGATGGGCGATTGGGAGCTTGGATCCTTATCCAAGGTGTGTGAACATTTCATAAGAGATATTCCCGCAGACCAATCAAACTATGCGATTCCATCTTCAGTGGTATCATTCTCCAACCGGCCACTCAACAATTTGAAAGATTCCATAGTTGATTTGTTCACCTGGATTCATTCTTCTACATTGGAAGGCCAATGTGAAACATATCCAATGCAGTTTCTCGATTTCAACAGGCTATTTGTCAAACTCCACACCAAGTGTCTTTCTGAACTCGAAGATAACCAGAGACACACCAATGCAGGGTTGGACAAATTGAGAGAAACAGTCTTCCAGGTCAGTGAGATGAAGAAGATCATGTCGCAGAAGCAAGTTCATTTGCAGAAGAAGGACGACGAAGCCAAGCAAATGTTGAATAAGATGATTGTGCAGCAAAACGAAGCTGAAAGGAAACGAGAGTTTTCGGTTGCAACGCAAGTTGAGTTGGAGAAACAGGAGGTGGAGATCAACTCCCGCAGAAGTCTTGCTATGAAAGAACTCCAGCTTGCTGAGCCAGCCGTCCTTGAAGCTCAACGAGGAGTCCAGAACATCAAGAAACAGCATCTTACTGAAATGAGAAGTATGGCCAATCCCCCAGCATCCATCAAAATGGCCATGGAGTCCGTCTGTGTGTTGTTAGGGTACCAGGTATCATCTTGGAGAGACGTACAGTTGATTGTCAGGAAAGACGACTTCATATACAGCATTGTCACTTTTGATAGTGAGACACACTTGACTCCCGAGAGACGCAAGTACATGGAAACCACATACTTGGCCCGCTCAGACTACAACTATGAGACGATCGACCGAGCAAGTAAAGCCTGTGGCCCGTTGTTTTTGTGGGTGACTGCTCAGTTGAAGTACTCCACGATTTTGGAGAAGATTGGGCCTTTGCGAGAAGAAGTTGACCGACTCGAAGCTTCCGCAAACAGATCTAGGGCCCAACTTATAGCCATTGCTCAGATGATTGAAGAATTGGCCCTGAGCATTGAAACTTACAAGACCGAGTACAGTGAGTTGATCCGAGAGACGGAGAAAGTCAAGACGGAGATGACACAGATCGAAGCCAAGGTGGAGCGGAGCATGAAGTTGATCGAGAACTTGACCAAGGAGAGAAAGAGATGGCAAGCCAGTATTGAAAACTTCCAGTCTGGCAAGCAAAAACTCGTGGGTAATGCCATTCTTGGAGCAGCCTTTGCAGTCTACTGTGGAGGTCTTTCACAAGGTGTTAGAGAAAGCATGCTTCAAAGCTGGAAAGAAAAGTTGAGTCTTTACGATATCAAGTTCGACTCATCCTTGGCAATCAGCTCGTTGCTTACTAGTACGGATGAGAAGGCTGCATGGACCAAAGCAGGGTTGCTGAGCGATCAATTATTCGTGGATAACTTTTCAATTGGTGCATGGAGTGGAGTCAAATATATTGTGGATCCTTCAGGGGGCATTATCGACACTCTCCAGGGAGCTCTACTTCCCAACAAGCTCATAGTGACCAGCTTCCTCTACAGCCAGTTTGTGAAAGTGGTTGAAGATGCATTGAGGTTTGGAGGCACAGTCTTGATCCAAAACGCCGAGGCCTACGACTCGATTCTTGATTCCGTCATACGAAACGAGGTGTTCCGAATGGGAGGCCGGAAAACAATCCAGTTTGGAGGCAAGTCGCTCGTGCTTCTGGACGACTTCAAGTTGATCTTGTTCACCAAAGACTCGAAGCTGAGTATTCCGTCCTTCCTCAAGTCCCGGACTACAGTGCTCAATTTCTCCATCACCCGAAGCAATATCGAAAACCGCATCCTCGACCTCTCTCTAGAGCATTCCAAACCAGACTTGTTTGCACAGAAAAACGAGATAGTATCTTTGCAAAGTGTCTACCATGTACGGTTGCTCAAGTTACGCAAGGACCTCCTCTTTGCATTGAATGATGTCAAGGGAACCATTTTGGATAACGACGACTTCATCAAGTCGTTGGAGTTGCTCGAGACCGAATCCTCGGAGATCGACGAGAAAATGGATCACAGTGAGCTGGTCATGGTGACCGTGGAGGAGTCCAGATTGAAACATGCCATGGTGGCCTTGCATGTCCAGAATGTCTATGACATCATGATGAGCTTCTCCAAGAAAAGTGCCTTCTACAACTTTCCTCTAGGGGATATCATCGATATATTCGTGGAAGTATTTGAGAACCGGGGCGCATTGAAACCTCAAGACCTCGCTGCAGCTCTTTACCGACGCTTTTACACGATGTTCTCGCCCTCTTTGAGGAATTTGGACAAAGTCTGTTTCGAGCTCTGTTTGGTGACATCTTTTCATGCAGTTGAGATTGGGAACCAATACATTGAGGTTTACTTGGGTCTTTTGAAGTGCATCACACAGAATACACTAGAAAGAGACCTTCCAGGTATTCTACTCCGGTTGATGCCAAGCATTAAACAGGGCGAAATCAAGCAAATTTGGGAGTCGGTCAAGGAGAACAAAGACGATCGGTGTGTTCAGGTCTTAGGTTCGTTCATTGAGAAGGCCTTTATAAGCACTTCTCCCAGTTTGAATGAAGCTATAGGAGACTATACCAAAACGCTCTTTGAAGCCAGCTCAAGAGATTTTGATTTCGATCAATGGTCACATTACCGAACCTCGCCCATCTTGTTCTGCACCTCCGAACACTACGATGTCTCGTACCGCATGCACCAGAGTGCCAAGGCTGCCAATGTCGATTTGGTGGAGGCTTCAATGGGTACCAGAGAAGGTATAGAGCTCGCAGATAAGCTAATTGAGCAGGGCATGGCCAAGGGAACTTGGGTATTGATTGAAAATATCCAGTTCTCCACCACCTGGCTTACGCAATTGGCCCCACGGCTCGAAACAAAGGTGCCCCACAAGAAGTTCCGCCTCTTCCTCACATGTGCCTTGAACTCCAAAGCCATTCCTACGGGTATCCTAGATTTGGCCCGGGTCTTGACCATCGAAACTCAACCTCCTTGGAAGAGCATGTTACGTGATACATTTAGCATGTTGGTGGAAGACGTGAATGATGCCATCCAATTGCACTTGTTCTTTATCTTGGCGTGGTTCCACACCACCATTTTGGAGCGCCTCAAGTACACACCATTGGGCTTCAAGCACCGCTACGATTTCAGTGAATCCGACGTGACTGCTGCTGCTTTTGTCTTGAGACAAGTGCTCCAGGATATGAAGAAGGAAAACGTTGCCCAACGCCAGATCCCATGGTCAGAGATAGCTCACCGCATAGGAGGCATTATCTACGGAGGAAAGATCCCAGATCCCGAAGATTCAAGGTTCTGTATTGACTTGGCCGTGCGGCTCTTTGCACCCGAGTCGTTTGATGGTGATTTCATCTTGTCCAATAATCCGGTTGCAGCCAAGGCTGGCTTGAAGATTAGTATTCCTGATGCCACGACTCGTGAAGAGTATAGGACCTGGATCGAGGAGTTTTCATGTGAAGACACCATGATGATGGCCGGCTTACCTAAAGAGGTTCGGGGCGATTTGAAGGAGAAAGAGGCCACAGCTATCGCCAGTGAGGCCCTTGCTATCATACAAGAGTCAGTCTACACCAAGTGAAGTGGTGCAATATACAAATAAATTTGAATGGATAATTATACATAGATCATTTTCATTGATGCTTCTTATTAAGAGTTATACACATAGCGCACGCATTTACTCGTCGTCTTCCAAGGTTTGAGCGGCAATACGGTCCAAGTCTCTTTGACCGTTCTCGGAGATTCTTCTACCACCCTTTGGGGAGATCTCAAGCACACCGATCTTCTCCAAAGCTTGCATCACCTTTCTGTTGATGGAGCCGGAAGCGTCAACGTGCTTGTGTGGTCTGAAACCTCTGTTGATGGAACCACCGTATAACTTGTTCAACTTACCGACACCGACAGACTTTCTCAAGTACACTTGTCTGGCAGCAGAAGCGGCTCTCTTGTAAAACCAAGTCTCGGACTCTTGTGGAGGCAATTCGTTACCGGCGGAGGTCTTGACAAGCTCAACGTAACCTGGAACTTCCAACTTACCTTGACGTTGCAAGAACTGCGCGTAGGCGTTGATGAAGTCTTGAGCTGGAACGTCTCTGGGTTGTTAGTATAAAGTTTACGAAGTAATGATGCTGGGTTTTGTCACTATCATGTTGACACAGATTCATGTCTGGATTGATATCTGGGTTGATGTCTCGCTATCTTTGTGTTGTTTGGTTCAAAACTTCTGAGTCAGAGGTCAACTTGACGTTGTGTATGATGATGATGTCGGGATTAAAACATCAAAGTCCAGAACCTGTTGGTGGACATTATAAGGCGATCAGGGAGTTTGTTTGTTCATGAAGGATCTGGCATCGTGTTTAATGTGTATTAGACATACCTAACGGAAACACCTGGCATCTTGTCTAAAGTGATATAGGGAGTGAGGTTAGTTCAAAATTTTCTTTCATTTTTTGGTGAGTGAGAATTTTCCGGCCCTGCATGTATGCGCGCGACAAGAGCAGTCCCACGGGTCACGTGTGCCTCTTGCACGGAGCTATTTCTCCAGCAAACCAATCAATACTCTTGGTCAAGAAAATTTCTGTAGACTTGATCTTTATCGTCTTTCAAAAAGACCTTCCATATAATTTATCTCAAAAATCTTTAGATTAATAGAGGTGATTGGTGAAGATACTGATTATGTTAGGTCTTGTCCTGCATACCGAGTGTTCCTGGCCTCCTCGCGTTCCAGGTTTACAGCCTCAGTGCGTGAACGCGCCAGTCCCGTGCTCTCTATATGGCCCATGTCAGGACTATCACTATGTCCATGACTAGACAATATTTAGGTTTCTCCCATGATTTTATTTTACAGGCCGTGACTTTGCTTCTCATAACTAAAGTAGTGTTCAATTCAGCAGATTCGAAATTACTAAAGTACAGTACTAGTGTGCAGTAGTAGAGTTTAGTACGTAGAGTTTAGTACGTAGAGTTTAGTATGTAGAATTTAGTGGGTGTAGCTCAGTAGTGAGTGGTGAGTGGTGAGTATAGCGAGTGGTCAGTGAGTGTGTGGAGTGAGTTTAGAGAAGACCATTAGGCAGCGCGCTCCTATGGTAAAGCCCCGGTTGCTGGAGAAGACGTGGGGGCAGAAATGTACATAAGATTACGAAGTGAACATGCATGGCAGCCATTTGTTAATCCAGATTCTCCAACAGTGTAGTGCAGTACTACATATAAAATGAAGTCGTACTCAGTGATGGAATGGATGCTGGTAGTACATTATCATTCGAATAGAGTAGATAATGTGGTGAGTGATACTGTGATACACTATAATAGAGTAGATAATAGTAGTCAGTATTTCTACCGATAATCAGTGATTTAGAGTGTAGTAGCGAAATACAAGCCTCATTTAGTAGCATACTACAGTAGTAATTGAGTAGATCTAGAACTGGCAAAGAAACATCTGGTAGTACTGTAGTACTGCAGTAGAGCTGAGTCGACCTACAAGCTACCATAGAGTGTAGGAGTACAGCAAGATAATGAGTGGTGTATCAGAGGAAAGGAGTCAGTAATGAAGTTAGTCATGAAGTACAGTCGTGGAGTAGTATAGTTGTTCAACTCTGGAATCTAAAGTAGTAGAGTATGGTACTATAGAGAAGAGTACGGTACTATAGAGAAGAGTACGGTACTGTAGAGAAGGGTAGGGTGGGAAGGAGTGGAGTGGTACTGTGAAGTGATACTGTGAAGTGATACTGTAGTACTGGGTATGGATGGAAAGCTGGATTTCAGATGACATGTAGCTCACCTTTAAGCTAGAATTTTATCAAGGGTCTTCGAGACTTATTTGGTTTGTCAGTCTACATTTCCTTCCTCTACTATCAAGCATCTACACTAACTACCATTATACACTGCACTATATGACAACCATAACTGCCATGTAGGCATAACAATGTAAAAGTTCTATGCACTGATCTTAGTGGTATGTATTGTACATATAGTTAATTTACCAGGGTAGCTTGAAGTGAATGGTGTATTTCTAGCTCGTCTGTCCACAGTCCAGTCTCTAGTGTAGAAACCCTCGGTCGCTCTCGTAAAAAAACGGCTTCGCATCTTGTCAAATTGTCCTTTCATCTTAGGAAATTAATTTAGCATAGAGTACTAATTTTTTGATGTTTTGAAAATTGCACTTGAAAATAGATATCTGTATAATTAAGTTCATTGTATAATTGCCTATTCTGGATTTATGGTGGCCTATTTCATTTATCTGGAGAGACCGTTCAGGTTTTTGACACTTTGACAGTGCAGGTGTGATGAAGTGCGAACGAGGGAATGTTTTAAAGAGTTAATTAAAAGAATAAGAAGAATTAAAGGGGAATAGTTTTCAATTTTTTACTTCATGAAATGTGTGAAATGTCATTTAAGTGATATGGAAATAGGTACTAATAAGTGGTATAGAAACTGGTGCAAGAAGTACTACAAGAACTTATAGTACATGGACCAGTCCCAGATGTTCAGTACTATGAGTGGTACATAGTGCCATGAGTTGTACTATAAGACAACCACCCAAAAAAGTGGACCTAAAAGTAATACCAACAGTACTATTAAGTGTTAAGTGTCAAGTGTTTAGTACTCTGTCTTAAGTGTAAAGTGCTAGTGTTAAATGCTGGACTGATGTACACTGAGAATAACTGGAACTACATCACAGAAGTTCCCCAGACCGATGTTGTGCCTATTCCAAAAGAACTCTGAATAGATACGATTGCCAAAGATTCAAAGTGTAGTAAGTTTGGATGAATAGGCTGATGGAAATCGTTATCAGTCTTTGGTGGTGCCATGGAAACTGCTGCAACTCAGCAGACGAAGCCTTCAGTTTTCTTAAGATACTGATTTGTTTCAAATTATGACTGAATACACTTGAATCCCTCTCATTCTACATTGAATTAACCGACCAATTGCATTCGCATATTACAATTATAGAAGTTTCGTACATACAAGTTCGCAGATCTAATTGCTTAGACCTTGAAACCTCTGGAGTTTCTTCTACCTCTGGCTTTCTCGAACTTTCTTCCCTTGGAGATGATTCTTGGAGCCTTGTTCTTGTTAGGACCGAAGCCAAAGTGTCTGACGGCTTGTCTGGCGTTTCTGGAACCTCTGAGGATGAGGGTGTTCTCACCTTGTGGGGATCTCAAAGCCAATTGGTCCAAGGTGATGGCCTCACCACCGGCCTTGGTGATTCTGGCTCTGGCGCTGTCAGTGAACTTCAAGGCAGCGACGGTGACCTTTGGAACCTCGAGCAACTTGATGTCGTTGGTGACGGTACCGACAATGACGACGGTCTTACCCTCAGCATCTTGCTTCTTGGCAGCCTTGGCGATCTTAGCCAAAGACACTGGTGGCTTGTTGGTCTTGGACAAGAACAAAGATCTCAAGATGATCTTGTTGAACTTGGCATCGGTACGACCTGTTAGTTAGTATATACTCTTCTGCTCGATTGGTCGCACAAAATGTACTCGCAGAATCCACTCTCTAGTAAGCGACATCTAGACAAATATTTCCAAGAAAAATCGGCTAGAAAATTCACTCTAGGAGGGAAAGCAGCCAATGCTGGCGCGCACCGCTGCTTCTAGGGAACTTCGACTAGTACCAAGGTCCAGCCCCGGTAGTCGGATCCTGTATACTCCCCAGCACCAATTAAGGCCTAGACGGAATATTCCTGATGGTAGTAAACTTTTGAATAGTCAAGGCTTTTGGCCACGACAAAAGAACGCTTTCAAGTCGGCTAAGGGGCTTTCTAGTCAGCTAAACGCATCGGGTGATCTTGCGCAAATATGCGTGTTCCCTTGAGTTTCTGTGGGTTATCCCAGTTTCTGGGTGTTCCCGTGAGTTTCTGTGGTGATCGAGAGGAATCAAACTTCGATATACATACGAGCCAAGTAGGTGTACAACTTAACCAAGACACCCAAGTAGACGTTGTCGGACTTTGGGGCGGTTCTGTTGGAAGTTCTGACGTGCTGCTTCTTGGTGTGGTCTTTACCCATTGTGACGTGTGAAGAGAAGTTGACTAACGAGAAATTTTTCCACTCGTTTTTTCGAGCAGTAGGTGCGGGAAGCGCACTGCGATGTGGCCGTGTGCAGGCGTTAGGGCACGAGCCCTATATGCTCGGTCACGTGTACACTACGCACGTGTACATCCCACACATGTACAAGTGCTTTCTTCTTATTCAGCGGGGGTTCTTGTATATGTCTATTTAACTTTCTGTATGCTATAGGAGATCTATTTTCTGTCTTTTTTGGCCTTTTCTCGATGGACATATTTATGCAGCTGTGCTTCTACTACAATGCTTCTACTACACTAACATCTTAACTGTGCGTTATTCGCGCATTAGACTTGACACTATATCGCAGTGATAAGTATCAAGCGATACTTACTAATGAGGCATTTCGGTACATCTTCAAGGCGTCATGCCGGAAGAGTCTTCCCTGCCCTTAAAACTCCGGAACAGGTCGCCTCATATATAAACACCTCGCATGGAAGTCTCCGTGACTTGATGCCCAAACCTGGCAACCATGTGGACAGTGCTACCGTCCGCAAGATGCTCCAATTGTCTGGGTTCGAGACGGAAATCACCAAGGAAATCGAGCAAAAGTGGACCAATGCTTTGAACACGCAGGTCGGGTTCATCAACCACTTAGACAATGGATGTGGCGAGTCCAAAACAAATGCCTCTGTATTTAGGCCCATAAGCTCCGATCACAATCCGCCAAAACCACTTAAACTAGCTGATTTGCAAAAACTGGTGGAAGAGTACCAGGAGGTCCAATCCGAGCCCTGGGATACCCGTGCATACATTAAAGACACCGTCAAACTATAGTCTGATAATGTGTGTGCTATTATGTCAGAGTGCGCTATGCAGGCTAGTAGCGGGGCACTCTGGAGTCCATGGCCATTCGGTCGGGCACGTCCAATTCAAAGAGATTGTGCAATTTGGCCTTTAAGTCCGTGAGTGTCTTGGTTCCTTTGGAGATAGCATCCACGCTGGACCCTTTGGGGTACGAGATGTAGGCCCTCACCTGGAAAGTGTTGGACAAGTCCAAGACCTGGAGCTTGATCTTGGTTTCCTGGGCCTCAGCAGCATCATCCGTCACAAAGATCTTGAAGATCTCAATGACCACGTCGCCGTGAAAAAAACGCACGCCTTTGAGCCAGTACTGGTTGACCACTCCATATCCAAGGTCCTCTATGAACTGGAGAAACGAGTCCTTGCTTTTAGGCACGGTGGTTTTTGCTCCAACTTTGGTTTCTTCAACTTTGATTTCTTCAACTTTGGCTTCATCCACTTTTGTCTCTTCGGGTGGATCGATTTGCATGGCATCTTGTGTGTTCAGTTGGAGTAGGTCGTCATTGTTATTTAGGTCCGGGAGATCCGCATCGATCTCAATGGGGTCCGAGGCCTCGAAGCCATGGATTCCCGGCTCTTTTTCTGATACTGAGTCCCATAGCGTAGTATCTAGCGATTGTTCTTTGACCTGTGTATCTGGGAATGTATCCTTGGCCTCTGGCTTGACCTGTGTATTACCCACACCTTCTGTCTTCACCTCTGTATTTCCCGCACCTTCCTGCTTGACCTCTGTGGTGGCCGGTATTTCCGTCTCCAATCCCAGAGGCACCTCCTTTCTGCTATGGTGATGCACAATGGTGCTCTCATAGAAATTCTGGGCCAGCACCGGGTTCTTGCCTGCATTTGGAATGTCCAGAATCAGTAGGGTCCAGTGCTTGACCTCTTTCCCCTCAAAAAGCCGATCGACATTAATACCATCGGACGCAGTAAAGAAGGTCTTCAAGTCCAAGTTCTTGGACGCCTCGTCATGCCAAGTGGTGCTGCACTTCATGTAGTACTGCTCGATCTGGTTGACCTTGCCCGGCTCGAAAACAGGCTTGAACACATTGTGCGGCTTGGTCAAAATGTTGTAGGTGGAAATAGCCTGTGGTCTCCGCAACCCGGTCAATGCCTCAAGCGTGGAGATGGTCTGCGTGTACTTCGAGTGGGGGATACTCGACGTGAGTAGGAGCTGGTGGCCCATGGCTATGGATATGAGATTGGGTTCGCGCAATGGTTTATAGTGTAGAGCTATAGGATATAATGGAAATGGAATACGAAAGGAAATATAGGGGAAAAAAAGTGTCATTATGGTAGATACGAAGATGGAGAAAACGACGGAATTCAAGATTGCATTAAAGATAAAATGGAAATGGAAGCGGAAATGAAAGTGAAAGATAGAATTGGCATATTTTCAAATGTCCTGCATATACTCTACACCGTCTACCATAGTTGGATTCTAGCTTTAATATAAAAGTGATAAAGATTTCCACTTGAGGTTCATGGATTTCTTGTTTAAGAAATATAGATATGTTGGTGGTTAAGCACCAGTGTATCAGTCTCACTCTAGAGGGGAGTCTTAAGACCTATTTGCAGGCTTTAGCACTATGTTCTATTCCTGAGAAACGTAACTCTTATTTATCTGATGTATGAAAATGTCTAGACCATGGTTATAGCCCAACAGCATAATCTCTGTCTCTGTCTCTGTCTCTGTCTCTGTCTCTCTCTCTCTCTTTCTCTCACATGGTTATGAGCCTTGTCCTCATGGTAGTGGGTTGACCATCTCCAAGAATAACCCTACTTATGGACCCAGCAACTATCCACAATTAAAAACCTTTCAAAATCTTCCAAACCTTTCTAATGTTTTAATTGAGGGGGCCCAAAATTTATGTGATTCTTCTAATTTATGCTCTTGAACAGGAAATAATTCAGTCGCAGAGAAGGTGGCTCAGAATAAGAGCAAGGCTTCCATGTCTACATCCCAGATAATCAATATCCTCCTAATAAGATATCACTTTTTTCAAGGCAGAAATCACTATCTCGTACTCTTCTAACTACATCTTCTACATTTATAGACCAGTATTGACCAGTATAGCCCAGTATAGCCCAGCTTGACGTACCAACCAGTAATTAAAGTGTAGAAACGATACGCCGTGACATATAGTTTTGTCCTGGCTACAGCAGCCTAATAATTCAATTCTATAACCATTATCCATCTTCTATAAATAGGTAATGTTTATGTAGTATTGTCTTGTAGTTGGATTAATGAGTCGTTTTGAGTCCGCACAAGCTATGGTTCTTTAGCACCTCATGAAGTGCACCTAGTGAAGTTAGTTGTAGTACTTAAAATGGGTCCAGTTTAAATTTTATAGCCCAGTTGTTAAACCAAAGTGATAAATATACTAGTATGAATCAATTGTGATTTTAGGGAAGATTATGGGTATGAGCTGGTAGCTAGGATAAGTGCGGTGCGACTCAGACTTTCGGTTCGTCTATTCTCATACTAAATCTACAGATGCAAAACACCCAATTTTACCCTTGGAGCCAAAAGCAGATTTCTCATAAATACCCTTTTGTAATATTAATATATATATACGACTGCAAAATGCAGTCCAGAAGAATGCTATAATAATTTCGACATTGGCTTTGACAATGATGATTTATAGGCCAACTATTGACGGTACCATGGTAGTGACTGACTAACTGATTGTCTACTGGTCTTTCTTGGACTCTCCCTCCGTGACCACCGAGTCTTCAGCAAAAGCCATGACTATATATGCAATCAACACCACATTAGCAGCCACCGCAGCAGAGCCTCCGCTCACAAGTGGGCTCTCGAACATGTACTGGCACGTAAAGAAGGTGAACAACGGGAAGAACACCATGGCCACAGTGAAGGCCATGAGCTTTCTCACTACCGAGCTGGGGTTAGTCAAATAAACATTTGATGTAGTTTTGGGTGGGTGGGTACGTACGCAGGAACATCGACGGCCATTATAGTTTGGGGCAGGCGAGTCTTGGTTTGGTTCTTAGTCCGAATAGTGGAAAGATTGAGCATCTGCGACCGGCCCCGTCACGTGCGCCCATATCTCCTCCGCGCACCATGTAATCTCCACCGTCCCTCCTCCTCCTCATACTCCTCCTACACCAGTTCCAACGCCAAATGAAGTTCTCCACCTTGGCTCTTTTTGCCAGTACAGCGGTGGCGTTTTCTGATACCGCGGCCTTCTACGCATCGGCCGGGCTCAACCCCCGCAACTTCAACTACGTGACTGCTGCCGGAGACTTGGACTCGGCACTCTCCAAGTTCTCGCTGCACTTTTGCTCGGCCGATTCCGACGAAAAGGTGTACATCTACCGGGTCAACAGATTGCGGCGCTCGAAGCCCAAGGCTGTGGACGGCGATACTTATATCAAGCACGTGCAGTACCAGTCGGGCTCTGCAGTGGACATGTCCATTTCCGACTCGTGTGTTGTTGAGTACTTGAACACGAAACCCTCGGATGCCTCTGCATTGTCTGGAAATGTGATTGTGGTGGACATCGAGGACAACCAAGAGCACTCCATTGACGAGTTTTTGGGTGCAAAGTATGTCTTTGTCCAGGGCAAGCCCCTGTTCGAGTCTCAAGGCGAGACCTTCAAGGACTACATCAAGGACAAGTTGAGCCACAGGCTCGACGAGTTGAGCAAGAGATCGCTGCTTGGCACCGACGACGTAGAAGACGTGGAAGATGACGAAGCCACCTTGCAGGAGGTGGAGAGCGACTTCCGTGTTGCCGAGTCCATGATCGCTGCGCAGGAGTCGGATGCCATGGTCACTGCACTCAGTGACGACCACACGCTTGGAGTGTCCGGCTCGAAAAAGAACGGCACCCACACCAAGTCCAACCTCTTCACAAACTATCAATTCTTCACGCCTGGGGTGTGGCTGGCCTTAATAGTCTCGTTTTTCTTGGTGTATGTGGCCTCGACTGCAGTCAACTGGATCACCTCCATTGAGTTGTCGTACAAGAGTTTCACCAAGCAAGTCGAGTACGAGAAAAAGACCGAATAAGTATTACAGTGCAATAGACCCATCAGACTAATAAACCCTCCTACAGTCTTTAAAAGCATTTGCTTTTTCTAATTGTCTAGACCCAAGTGATCACCTTTCTTAGATAGTCTTGGGGTATGTGCCCCAATTTAATAGATGTAGGGCACGATTTTATAGGGCACCTGTTTCTCATACTCCTCCCATGCCTTTCCGTATTTGCTCCGGCACTTGGCCTCGTCCCGGGTTTGTCTGTGGATCAACAACGTGGCAAAGTAGATCACGTAGAAGTACGTGAACACCGTCTTGGTGCCTGTAGGCAAGCACCAGGACCAGCCAATGAGCCAGTCACCAAAGTAGTTGATGTGTTGACTAGTACTCCACCATCCATCGGCCAAAAGCTTTGAACCCGTTGGCGTCTTGATACTCTTCAAGTGGTCGAGCTTGCCCTGCTTGAAGTCAGACTTTTGCTGGTTGGCACTGTGGAAAATGTAGTAGCCAACAAAACTCAAGATCAAGATCAATGCTGACTTCAAGTAGCCCAACTCATAGTAATTGTCCTCGAGGGCCAAGTACCTGCTCTGCAAAGAGTAGGACCAAGGAAGCCAGGCCAAATCGCCAAAAGCCAACATGAACCCAAAACCATCGGTGGCAATGTCCATCATGGTGAGGCAGCCCTCCTCGTTCAAAACACCATCGAAAATGTAGAATGCCTGCAAGAAGTTGACTATTAAGAGAGAGTCTGCCACCTTACCCTTGGAATGGTACTGGTTATGAACACACGACAAGTTGAGGAGGAACAACAAAAGCATTCCTGGTCTCAACTCACAGAACAACTTGATGTCCCAAGCACCGATTCTAGGGTTTAATTCACGGCCAATGAACCAATCGTAAAAGGGAATCTTGGAGTTTCCGTTAATGGAAAGAATCCTCTCGTTCGTCTTGAGGCCATTTGGCTTGCGCAATGGGATAAACGAAATCAAGTAAACGAAGTTGGCCACCACAAACGAGAACATGATAGTCACCAACGTCAACTTCAACTGGTTATCGTAAAGAAACTGGAGCTCAGGCAAGTAATAATTTTCCAGGGAAAAGAGGCGGGCAATTAAAACAGAGATCAAGAGCCCGGACATCGACAACCCATTGATCCGATAGGTGAGAGTGGTTCCATCCCTAAGCACCACGCCAGGAATGTCCTTTCCAGGAGAATACACATCAAGAACAGCAAGCGTAAAAAACCAAGTCAAGTAGGCCGCCCAGCACTTCTTATCGAAGCAAAGCAGCCACAATTGGTCAGCATCCGGGATCTGGTCGGCTATTTTGTGAAGGTCCACGGACCAGCCCTCCACCGAGTAGTATTCATTGGTGAGGAACTGGAAAAGCACTAGTAGAATAGGCAAGAAGAAAGTGATAACCAAGGCACCAGGAACCCCAAAGAATTCCACGTGTGTGGTGAGAGGATTCAATTTGCTCATACCCTAGTTGATGGAAGTAGTCAGGAGGTGAGATTTAGTGAGTAGGTTGCTGAGTTTAGCGAGACTAGGCATGCTACGAGTATACGAGATGCGAATGCGAACGAGCACCCCAGGACTTGGGGCAGTCAGACAAACAACTCATAGTGGTCAGACAAAGTAGTTGTTTTATTGGTAGTCAGCCAAAGTGGTCATAGTCATAGTAGACATATTATTTTAGTAGATTAGTCAAGAAATAAGAAAAATAGTATCATGGTTGGTTTGGACCTCCAGCAGTGGAGAGTGGCTAGTGACGCACAGGACAATTGGCTGAAAATATGGTTAACAATCTTCGCAGCTCAGGATGGCACTATGTGGATAATGCGGACTCGAAGTGGTTAAAAGGGGTTAACTAGGAGGCGAAGAATGGTGTATAGTTTTGAAGCATGTTTGAAGTATGTTTAAAGCATGACTAAAAAGTGTCTAAAACGTGTCTAAAAGAATTTTTAGAAGAACGTCAATAGTCTAGTAGTTAAGTGTTGAGTAGTTGAGTCGAATGTGTAGTCTAGAAAAATAAGTCGATCCAATAAGTGGATCAAATAAGCGGATCAATTAGTAGAATCAATTAGTAGAATCAATTAGTAGGATTAAAAATAAACTCAGCTAATGATTCAGACTCAAATAATATGGACAGCTTATGATTTGGTGGAGGTGGATCAGAATAAGCTGGTAGCTGGTAGCTGGTGGGGCAAGGCACAGCATTGAGTGAGCAGAGTGAGCAGAGTGAGCATTAAGCATTGAGCATTGAGCATTGAGCATTGAGCATTGAGCATTGAGCATTGAATTAGTGAGGCGAGCTTTGGCGAGGTGAGGCATTCCTATGAGGTGCGTTAAACCTATTTAAGGTGTGATTTTTAAGTGTGATTTATCAGCATATGGTTATAATTTCAGATAAGAATTCGAGCAATTGATATATAAAAACTTGTAACAATTTTGTAGGGCAAATAAAAAATCAGCCGAATTTACATACTCGTTTTAAGTGACCAAATTGATGTAATAATTCTGGCTATTGTATAGTGTCACTATTGGAGGGTGTAACTATTGGAGAGTGTAGCTATTGTAGAGTGAGGCAATGGAGTGGTGCATTGTAGAGGGTGCATTGTAGAGGGTGCGTGTAGAGGGTACTGTGAGCGACTGAACGGTTGCGAGTGGTTGTGATTGGTTGTGAATGGTGCTAGTAGATGTCCCGGTATTATTTGCATGCGATATTGTTTGCAGAGACATAAACAGATGACGCAGCCTTTGTATTGTTCATCAAGCACTTCAGATCACTTTCGTATTGTTCATTGTATCAGCACATGGCATCATATGTCACTCTTAACTGGCTCGACGCGGCGCGACTTTATCCTGTCGCTCACTTAGTCCTCGGACCTGTCGCTCACTTAGTCCTCGGACCTGTCGCTCACTTAGTCCTCGGACTTGTCGCTCATTCAGTCCTCGGTCTTGTCACTCATTCAGTCCTCTCACTCTCTACTAAAATCTACTTCACTGAATGTACTATTCTTTACTCCACTACTGTAGCAGTAGCAGCAGTGTTTCACTTACTTCGTAACCCTCTAGATTATAAGCATGGACGACTACGTCACCCAAGTGGAGAATGCCCGGGCCAAATTCTCACTGCACATTCCCTCACCTGTGAGAATGGCTCAGCCGAGGCCTACGAGCACCACCCATCAACAATGCATCACAAACCCTTTTTGCAGCTAATAAACGAGCCACAATGAAGAGTTTCTTGAATACTACAAGCTAGTTATGGTGGTTACACTCATTGTTACGGTTTCAGGTCATAGTACTCAAGTAGTGCACTCATCTACATAGACTAGACTCGAACCTAGACTAGAACCTAGACTAGAATTTATACTAGAGCATAGTATTAGCGTTTGCACCCGTACTAAGATCTAGAATTAACAGGATTACCATAGCTTATTTCATCTAGATGCATCAAGTCATTCTTATAGTGCAGAGACAGGTGGGTTGGATGCCCCACGGGTGCAGGAAGGCCAGGGCCGCGTTGCAATGTTTTGCTCTTCGATAGGGCCCGCGCAAAAAAAATTCCCTATTGAGTGTTTATTACTCGCATGGAACGACGCAGTATGCAGATGGTCCCGCCACACGGATCGTCCGTGGTGCTGCCCATTCTCTCGTGGGATCGCAAGTGTGGACCGTACGGCTGTGTTTGTCAGCGAAGATCCAAATTGGGACGTTGTAAAAGCGCAAATCCGATGACCTGCCCATGGAAACCCCTGCCACACATGATAATGCAGCTTTCTTGCCAAACAATAGCGCATAGTTCTCACCTCCCTCACCACTCCTCTACACCACAAGCCACCATGGCAAACGTAATGGCGCCTTAGATCCAACGCATCCAAGATCCAATACAGCCAAGACCTAAGGCTCCAGAATTCGGACAACCGCGTGGCTTTCATTTTCGGCCAACCCTCTGTTCCTCATGTAGGATCGCTTATGATCCTCGCTGCCTTCATGCATACAAGCAGGTCGGAAACCCTCAGCACATATGCCGATCATGTACGTGGAAATCCCAAGATAATAAACCGCTTTATTTCATCGGGCCGCCTCTCCCTGACGCATTTGGACTTCACAACCACCCCATTGTTCTCCTGGCTGATCACTCCATCGCAGCCTTCTTTTTCCTTTCAAGCCTCGGCACTCGGTACCGTCTAGTGAGGCTTTAACTCTCGCCTATTTCCTCTTTTTCTGCGATCGTCAGCTTTCCATCTATGTCTCTTCTACACTCGGAGTCGACAGACCCCCCGGTGAAACGCAAGCGGGGCAGACCTGCCAAGCTGAATAAGGACGACGGCAACTACCCATCGTTCACCATGCAATTCCGGGCTTTCCCTGAGTCCACCAGCCCCAGTGCTGAGATGAACTCCAATATGATCATGCAGATGGGCGAACCCGATACGTTCACGCCGTTGATGAAGGTCTCGCCGGCGTTGTCCCGGAAAAAGGCCAGGAAAAACAGCTCGGTGTCCACCTCCACCTCGGACTCGCCCTCTTGGGACAACCTCGCTACCTTGGCCAACTCCAATATACAGAAACCCTACATGGGCCTTACGCCGGCCACCATGAACAAGCTCTCGTTCATTACAAGCGACGAGATCTCGCCCCCGGTGTACTTGAGCACGCCTCCAAATAGTGCCTTGAAGCCTAGTCTTCGTATGAGCCCGGACTTGAAGGAACTGCGGTGCAATGCGCTGAGAGAACTGCGGTTCAGTAAGAAGAGATCTCTGATCCTCAAGTCACTGCCGCTCCAAAATAAGCCGGAAAACTTCCAAAAAGAAAAACAGGGGTCCCAAAAAAGAAGCCCCGAAAATATCTCCTTCATTGAAGACGATCTTTTCTCGTTCAAATTGACGGTGGACGATGGAGGCCGAGCTGCGCTCGCACTGAAATACGACGATCATGAGCAGGTTTCGGCGAGCACGACCATAGACTCCGACTCGGGCCGTCTTCGCTCTTCCATAATATCGCTAGGTGCTGATTCTTGTATGTCCATGGATACAAGCTCCCTTTTAGGCACGCTGACCCTGTCAGTGTTGGATGGAGGTTTTGACCAGGTTCCTGGAGATAAGTTCATAGTACCCCAGACACCCACGCACAAGGACTTTGCTACACCCAGGATGGAGTCGATTTTGGAAAATTACAACATGGCATTCAATTTGACGCCGCAGTTCAACTCCATGATGTACTCCATGATGAACATCAACTCGCCGCTAAACAAGCAGTCGTCTTCTCCTCTGGTGAGGTACCTACACTCTCCGCAGCACTTTGCAGGGGTCCAGGAAGAGCATCGCACGCACAAGCCGGAGCAGGTGGAAACTGCTATAAATACTGCAGACTTGGTGGACACGGGCGTGGGTAGTGGGACTGATTACGGAGTGGATGAAGGCGACGCCCGCTCGGCGTTGAAGAGAGCCTTTAAGAAATTCTAGATGACTGCCAAGTGCTTTTCTAGGACTCGGATGATTGAGTCTCCGGTCCATGTTTAATTCACTACATAACACTTAAGAACTTGGTCTACATGATAATTGGTGTATGATTTTGTAGTAAGAATTGTGTATGGAATTGTGTATGGGATTGTGTATGGGATTGTAGTATGGAATTGTAGTATGGAACTGTAGTATGGAACTGTACTTTAGAATTGTCGTATGAACTGTAGTAAAGAATTGTAGTAAATGGCAATAGAATTGGAGCTACTTTCAGTATATTCAATCGTTTATTGGCTATTTTTAATTGCAACAGTACACTCGTTGATTAGTACTTCTCCCACTTCCACAAGGACTCGCCTGGGTTGACAAGCTCGTTTTGAGTGGTGCTGAAGGATGCACCGCTTCCCTCACCTTGGGAAACAATGACGTTCAACCAGTAGAGGAACTTGCTGTAGTCGGTTCCGTTCCAAGCAGCTTGGGCCTGCTTCAACACCTCTTCCTTGGGGATGACCTCCTTGACAGTCAACTTGACATTGTGGGACTCCTCGTATCTCTTGACCACGGTCTCTTGGGTGATTTTGCCAGATTGCACTCTAATGGTGTCTGGGAGGTCCTGGTTGGCCTTGGAGGCAACGGAAACAACAACTCTTCCAACATCCTTCAAGTTGGTGAAGGAGAGAGGAGTCTCTGGGGCACCGAGGTAGGTGACGGACTTGGAGTCAGCGTCAACACCCAAGTGGCCGACAATCTCGTACAACCATGGGCCACCGGCGAAGAAAGAGGTGACAATGTCAACCACCTTGATACCGGCCTCTCTGACCTTCTTGGAGTGGTTGGTCTTGAGAGCAAGGAAGGTTGGGAGCACTTTGTCGGCCTCAGCAATGTCGCAACCGAATTGGGATGGAATGTAGAGCTTAGGCTTGACCTGAAACAAAATCTCCTCGATGGCAGCCAGGAGGTCTGGGGTAGGGTGCAAGAGAGAGACAACCACGTCAATGCCCTTCAATTGCTTGATGGTGTCCTCCTTGTTGCCGGTGATATCAGCAGCAACATACTTGATGGTGTCAGTAGATTGCTTGGAGGATGGGTCACGGGTGAGTGCCAACACGGGGAAAGCAATCTTGTCCTTGAAGACAGGGTTTTCGAAAGCCTCGATGGTTGGGGCACCCAAGGCACCGTTGAGACCAAGAACTGCGACAGAAACTTTAGACATTGTAATTGAATTGAGTAGATAGGAGATTAATAGAAGTGGAAGGAAAGGTTGATGATGATGATGAAGGAAAAAACGGGGCCGGCCTAGGCCCCTTTATACTTAGCAACCATTTGTCAGCCCTTAGTAATGTGGGCCCCTATCCGCGCCACAGGCTGCTCGAGAAGTGGGTAAGCTGCACTGAGCCGCACTGCGCCGCACACCTTCTGCGCCGCACCTCGTGCGGCTCACTGACTAAAGGCTGACAAACCTCGCTCAATTTAGTAATTCTGTCTGGCCCGAGACGGCATGCTTGCACGAGCGTGGCGGTGCGAGACGCAACTTCTGAGGTTATCGCCTTCTCCGCATAAGCTGCCACCGAAGCACACGTACACTTTGGAGACGAAATTCTTGGTAGAATACGATGGAAGGTCAATTGAGTTGAATTGGCGCTCACACGATTTCAACCACGTACAAACTACAAACTAGTGGCTTTGGTGGCTTAGAAGTAATTTGCTTGGGGGCTCAATTGAGTGTTGCTTGGTGGGACGGTGCATCGGGGGGATCTACGTTGGTGTGCCTTGGTGTGTAGCACCCTGGTAGTTAGATACTATAAATAGTGAGCCTTTTACAAGGGCATGAGCTTTTTTTTTTTACATGGACTCGAATGGTGGAGAAGTCAATTATAGAGGCCGGGTATAGGGATTGATTTATAGTTCTTGGTGAATAAGGTTTAGTCAATTGGTGGAGCGTAGGTAATAAGGTGTACTGAAATGTAGTGCAGTGGAGGGCATTGTCTTGCGGCAGATACGCTGCATTCCAGAAGAACATGGAAGCAGCAAGACCCTCGGGTTGCTCACGTGATATGCACGTCCGAAACGTGTCCAATTCTTGACGGCCAACCCTCGAGGAATTTCAGGTTGCTGAAAAAATATGATTGCCTCGAAATTCCCCAATGTCGATATATCTCGGAATTTCTCGAAATTATGTTTTGGTGGACCAGATGAAACGACCTAAGTCAATAGGTCGGAACTGGATATAAGCCCCGGAATTGGCTATTTCGGCCAACGATTTCGATCGTGGTCACGTGGACGGCACGTGCTCTATGCACCCCCGCCGGAATCTAGCCATCCCCTCCAGATTTAAGTTTCTCGTGACGAGATGCAAGTCTTGCAGATCCTCATATTCTAAAACGGCTGAAAAAGCTTAAAAATACTTTTCGTGAAGTAGGATCAAACAACCTGAGTTAATAGGTCGGAACTGGATATAAGGGCCGGAATTGGCCGGTTCCGGGGCATGCACCCCCTGATCTACTCCTCCCCGAGAAAATATGGCTCGTCGGAATTGCTTGGCGAGATGTAGGCATATTAAGCGATATTTTCTATCTCCCCTTTGACAATAGAGTACCTAAATTCCTCGTACATGCACTCTCGGCTTTATTGTGTGGTTATGTGCGCATGGATCCACATCACACACCAACACATTAAGATCGACAGATTCACACACAGAGTTACAAATGAATTTACAGAGAGACACAGACAGATTTACAGAGAGACACAGACAGATTTTCAGACAGGTAGATGATTAATAAATTGTTCCACACCTTTGAAATTTGAAAAGTACACTCCCCTACGAAATGGTTTCTTCCAATTTACATAATTATTTACTCAACAACGAAGAGGGGTATGCAGGTCTCCACCAGAACACTTGTAGATCACATGATGTATTATTACTGGTGATTCCTTACAGATAATACATTGTATATGAGCCAGCTACTGTTTACCATTGTACATCGTTGCACCCGGACTTTTCAGTAATACCCAAAAGGTGTAGTTATTCTAACTTCAGTAGGATCTCGTAAAGAGTTCCTGTTCCCTGTTCCTGTTCATCGGTTCATCGTTTCATCTGTTCATCTGCTCATCTGTTCAATTTACTGTTTTTTGATACTTTCTCACTTTGATGATGCAGTTTATAAATATTCACTCTTTGATGTTTATTTACGATGAGAATTGTGGTGGTGCTAGTTCAGAAGCTGACGTATGTCCTGTTTGTCTTAGCTTGTCTTAGCTTGTCTGATTTTGTCTTGTCTGTCTTAGCTTGTCTGATTTTGTCTTGTCTGTCTTAGCTTGTCTGATTTTGTCTTGTCTGATTTTGTCATTTGTCTCTATTTCTTTTTTTCTGTCGTTGTCTTGTCTCCTTTCTGTCTTTGTCTGAAGACTATTTTCGAGGAGACCTTCCTCTTAAGTGGTGGCCTGCTGTAGTGAGAACGTCCAGAGTGTATACTGCGTGACGTTTCTCAAATGGGCACAGATTTCTGCTTGATGCTCTTACTATACATGAGGCATTTTACACCCTAGAAAATATCTCTGGTCTGGCCACCCTGACACAAGTAGTGTTTTAGGGTGACTTTTTCGTATGTGCTTCAGACGACCTCTTATACCTCCACTTGTACCCTTGACTGTACCTCTATCCTCAGTCACACCCAGACTCGCAAAAGTTCTCAGACCCTCAGTACTCGTTTACTACTAGAATGAGCCTTATATGAGACGTGACTGGAACATAACATGATCATGAAACAAAACTGAAACAAAACTGAAACAAAACTGAAACAAAATAGAAACAAAATATTGAACAAAATATTAAACAGAAATGTTAAACAAAAATACACAATACAACACTCACATCTTGAATATCTTTTTCTGAAGATATACTTTGCTGTATGTAGTAAAAGATATACTTTGCTATAAGTTTTTTAAAAGATATATTTTGTAGTATGTTTTTAGGAGATATATTTTGTTGTATGTTTTTTAGGAGATATATTTTGTTGATTTGTCGATATTTTGTTTTATATTCGTTGTTTGCCTTTCATATAGAAATAAATTGTAGGTGAAATCAGATCAGGTAACTCTCTTTGTGGCCCGATTACATTTGTGACTAGTATCTAATACACCTGTGACTACTTCATAATTCTACAATCTGAAATTTGTGTGTGATTAAACCTGTGGGTATGAGCCACACCATTAGTGACTACTCTACGCATATGATCTAAACTATAGAACTCTGTGGGGGCTCTAGAGCTCTAGGGCTCTGTACAGGAACTATGTACAAAACTCTTACACGAACTCTTACACAGACTCTTACACAGACTCTTACACAAACTCTTTATACAATACCTTAAGAATAAATACGATCTAGACCACCCCTACCATGAACCCTACGACATAGTGAGTATGTTCATGAATAGGGATGCCATATAGTGTATTGAGTGTCGCAGGTGTCGCATCTCGCAGGGGCATCGAAGAACGCCTTGCCTGCATGTACGCACATGTTACCCGGCGAGCAGCGAGTAGTCGCACGCTATAAAAAAATTTTCTCTGAAAAAAAATCTTTCTTCTC
The DNA here is from genome assembly GCA_002370185.1 of Metschnikowia sp. 01-655c1. Taxonomy (NCBI): domain Eukaryota; kingdom Fungi; phylum Ascomycota; class Pichiomycetes; order Serinales; family Metschnikowiaceae; genus Metschnikowia; species Metschnikowia sp. 01-655c1. The sequence continues at coordinate 143,811 of NKZO01002011.1, forward strand.
CACTTCATTCAACGTAACATGTCTCACAGAAAGTTTGAACAACCAAGACACGGTTCCTTGGGTTTCCTCCCAAGAAAGAGAGCTTCCTCTCAAAGAGGTAAGGTCAAGTCCTTCCCTAAGGACGTCAAGTCTAAGCCAGTTGCTTTGACCGCTTTCCTCGGTTACAAGGCTGGTATGACCACCATCGTCAGAGACTTGGACAGACCAGGCTCTAAGATGCACAAGCGTGAGATTGTCGAGGCTGCTACCGTCGTTGACACCCCACCAATGGTTGTCGTCGGTGTTGTCGGTTACGTTGAAACTCCAAGAGGTTTGAGATCCTTGACCACCGTCTGGGCCGAGCACCTTTCCGAGGAAGTCAAGAGAAGATTCTACAAGAACTGGTACAAGTCCAAGAAGAAGGCTTTCACCAAGTACTCTGCTAAGTACGCCGACGGTGCTAGCGAGATCAACCGTGAGCTCGCCAAGATCACCAAGTACGCTTCTGTTGTCAGAGTGTTGGCCCACACCCAGGTCAAGAACACCCCATTGGTCCAAAAGAAGGCTCACTTGGCTGAGATCCAAATCAACGGTGGTTCCATCGAGGACAAGGTCAACTGGGCTAAGGAGCACTTCGAGAAGACCGTCTCTGTTGACTCTGTTTTCGAGCAAAACGAGATGATCGACGTCGTTGCCGTCACCAAGGGTCACGGTTTCGAGGGTGTTACCCACAGATGGGGAACCAAGAAGTTGCCAAGAAAGACCCACAGAGGTTTGAGAAAGGTTGCTTGTATTGGTGCTTGGCACCCAGCCAACGTCAACTGGACCGTTGCCAGAGCTGGTCAAAACGGTTACCACCACAGAACCTCCATCAACCACAAGGTCTACAGAGTTGGATCTGGTGCTGACGAGGCCAACGGTGCTACCGAGTTCGACAGAACCAAGAAGACCATCAACCCATTGGGTGGTTTCGTTTTCTACGGTAACGTTAACAACGACTTCGTGTTGTTGAAGGGTTGTATCCCAGGTACCAGAAAGAGAGTTGTTACCTTGAGAAAGTCCTTGTACGTTGACACCTCCAGAAGAGCTTTGGAGAAGGTCAACTTGAAATGGATTGACACCGCCTCTAAGTTCGGTAAGGGTAGATTCCAGACCCCTGCTGAGAAGAGAGCCTTCATGGGTACCCTCAAGAAGGACTTGGAGTAAATCCTGTTCTCTAACTTCCTCGTGTTATAGCTATGAATGTATGATACGAACAAATCTACTGTAGTCCTAGTAAATTATAGACATTTCTTGGTACATTTTAAAGTGCTGAATTTATAGTGCCTGTGTATTATTTATAGTGGTAATTCATATATAGTGCGGTATACAATGCAACGCGATTGAGAACGCGAATAAACAACCATTCATACTGCTCATTCATACACCACTCCATACTACTTACTCCTTACTCCATACTCCATACTCCTTACTACACTCTTTATTCCATACTACACTCTTTGTTCCATACTATTTATAGGTTCATGTCTACTTCAACCACAGTGGTACAGAGCTCCAGCTCGGTGTCCAGCACTTTCCTCTCCACGCTCGACCATCTACCCTGTGACATTGTGCGGTCGCTCTGGGTGGTGCAGAGCTGTAACATCACAGCAGAGAAGGAGAAGCACAAGCTCCATGAACTCTTCCAGAAATACCCCTATCAGCAGCCGTCACTGGCGCAGTCTTTTGCAGAAATAGCAGACGTCTTCCCTGCGTGTCGTAATTCCATAGTGCGGGCCAACAGAGAGAGTGTGGCCGAGCTCCAGAGTCTCTATGAGCAGATAAAAACACACCACTCTACGCTAAAACACAGCTTGGACCAACTAGAAAACAACAGGAAACCGTACGACCCACTGTCACAAAATCTCCTTCGGAGGCAGCTCAAGGAACATTACGAGAAACACCCCCTCACGTCACGCGTGGAGGCTCTTCAGGAAAGAGTGTTGAAAGAACTGGGAAAGGTGATTATTAAACAGGCACAGGGTGGGATTTGCTTCATTTTTAATTCCTCGAAAAAGAGCGATCCTACAGTGAGCAGTGCGGAAGGAAAGGTGGTCAAACCGAAGACCATAAAGAATGACCTTAGGCGAAGAACCTTGGACAAGGTACAGGTATCCCCACAGAGCAATGCTCCAAGTACTTCAGGCCCGAAGATTATCATCCCAAGAACCATCCCAAAGATCACTTCAAACACCACTTCAAACACCACTTCAAACACCACTTCAAACACTACTTCAAACACCATTTCAAACACCATTTCAAACACCGCTTCAAACACCGCTTCAAACACCGCTTCAAACACCGCTTCAAACACCGCTTCAAACACCGCTTCAAACACCACTTCGAAGACCACTTTAAAAATCACTCCGAAAATCACTCCAAAAACCACTCCAAAAACCACTCCAAAAACCGCTTCAAAAACCACTCCAAAAACCGCTTCAAAAACCACTCCAAAGACCACCCAAAGTGCTACTCTGAACATAACACCAAAGACCACCCAGGTGTCTACTCCAAGTGCCACGTTGAACACAACACCAAAGACCACCCAGGTGTCTACTCCAAGTGCCACGTTGAACACAACACCAAAGACCACCCAGGTGTCTACTACTGTGGATGTTCCTGTACAGCCACTTCCACCTATAGAGCCCGTGGTCGAAAGGTACTGTTTCTGTAACCAGCCGTCTTTCGGCGATATGATTGGATGCGATAATGACAAGTGCAAGAATGGAGACTGGTTCCACTATAAGTGTGTGGGTCTTAGTAGGGCAGTGGCCATGAAGTTTAGCAAGCAGAAGTGGTACTGTTCCACGCAGTGCAAAGAGGTGGCAGAGGCCAAGAAGCTGAAGAAGAGGAGAAAGAAGAACAACAGGTGGTGAAGACATTCTGAACCATACGTACTACAAGCCACTTTACCTTTAGCTATGTATATAAAAATGAACCGTAGCTCACTATATGCAAAATCCGTCTAAACGGCCAACAACTCCAACATGCCGCTAATCTCATTGGCCTCTCTACACTTCTTGACCTCGACCTGGATCCTCTTGGTGAGGGTTCCAAAGGCTTCTTCAAGGGCCACACTCTTGTCCATCAAGTTACCGTACATCTCAAGAATCACCGCAATAAAGTCACAAACAATGTTGAAGGAATGCACGTCGTCCAAGTTCCTGATGAGCCACTGGAGAATGGGCATGAGCGACACCTCGTCTCGGCCATATAAAGCGATTCTGATCTTGCCTCGTTTCTTCAACTCGTTGAGTAGCGACACCGTCTGCTCTTTGGGCAATCGGCTGGACACCGCACTATCTAGAGCCTCGGCCCATTTGAACGCATTCAAGTGTCTTTCGAATTGCTTGAGTCTCTTGTTGCTGGACGACGTGGAGTTGACGATCTGTGTTTCCTCTTCTCCCATGTAGTCTGCACCCTTGGTGATTCTGGCGTAGGCACTGGTGCGTGCTTGTTTCTTTGCCGTGGGCTTGGACTCCATTTTGCGTGTTCTGATGGCAAGCAAACCGGAACTCAATCCGGTAACAAAGTGCTTGGCGTTAGGCGAAACTGCAGAGCACAAGACTCCTCCAGATCCGAACTTCCAGCCGAACTTGACGTCCCAGTTGGTCGTGGTATAGTCAAACACCTTCACGTGACCATCCAACGAGCCTACAAGCAACCCACGGTCTCCGGTATTGTGTAAGGTGGTGGCGGTCTTGGTGAAGTTGTGGAACTCGTGGATCTTCGAGCCTCTAGACAAGTCCCACACCTTGACTTGGGGGCCTCCTGCAGAAACGAGTGTAGTAGGTGAGAGGGCCAACACATCCTCCACAGGGTTGTCTTGGTTGAACTTGGCCACAAGCAGCGGCAGCCTGGTATCGAAGAGACGCACCACTCCATCGTAACATCCCGTAGTTAGCAAGTTGGGGTTTCCGGGGATGAAGTTGACGCACCGGATATAGTCACCATGGAAAGACTCGTCAAAATGCGCAATGGGGCCCAGGGCTGACTGGGAAATATCGTAGATTCGAAGCGACCGGTCGTCGGAGCCGGTCACAAGCTGGTTTCCAATCGTGGGGTGGAACTTGGCCACGTGTGTTGGGTGAGACGATGGGTTGATGTTCACCAATATGCTTCTGGGCTGGTATGCATCGAAAATAGACACGAGACCCAGTGCATCTGCAGCAGCAAGAATTTTTCCGTCGAAACGGTACTCTCCAGAGAAAACGGTGTCGGAGAATCTAGAGAAGGTCTTGATGACCTGTCTTGTTTTGGATGAAAACACCTGGATTCGTGTGGAGGAGGTCACAGCGAAATCGTAGGGTGAGACGGGGTTGAAGTGGATATGGTTGATGGGGAAGTTCTCCTTGACGAGCTGCGGATTGACATAGCCTTTCCAGTACTGCTGTTCGGCAGATAACTTGCCGGGCAAGACCGGGTTCTTGACCTCCTGTACTCTAGGTCTAACGGACGACATGGTGTTGGTGAATAGCGCAGAGATGGAGATGAGATATAAAATTTTTGGTCACGTGCGCGCACTGTTACTGTTCATCAAGGTGTAAGACAACACCACTAGTCAGGCAGGGATTTCCCAGGCTTTAGAAATTTTGAAGCTAGCTGTTCAAATTTGGAAGCCTATGGTCTATTTGGATTTTATGTTGTATTTGTAGCTCTATAACGGGGTCTGTGTGTACCAATGGTTAGACGATATCGCACACACAACTAGTAGGCAGTGAGACCTGAATAAGCCACTATGAGTAGCCCACTATGAGACACTGAGACTGAAACACTGAGACACTGAGACACTATGAGACACTAAGTAGACACTAAAACTGAGTAACTACTAATAAATCAATGGTTTAATTGACCAAGTAGTAGAGTGAAGAAATCCACAAGAATTAATGTGGCTGCATAAAAAAAAAAAAAAAAAAAAAAAAAAAAAAAAAGAAAAGAAAAACAGGTATGATTATGGTCAACTGACTTCTACTTCTCTCCGGTTAGGTCTGTTGTGGGGTGGAGCTGCGCGGCCTTTCACATGCAGAGTGTTCTCACTATAGCGAGTACTACCTTGCTTTACACTGCCGCTATGATACGAACACTAGCGGAAATCTTCCTTCTACCGGTTGCCACGTTCATCGCAAACCATATGCCATCGTTTGTGTGGCTCCTCATCGACTTCATCCTTGATATCTGGATGTTCTGGTTCCGCAAGCTCTATTCCATGCACACTCGCAAAGATAAGCTTAAGGAGGCCGTCAACCTGCTAGCAAATGTCCAGACCTACCTGGAGTTCAGGGATACCGTTGGAGAGATCGACCGCTTGACCAATATGGACTTGTGGAGACAGAACTTTGTGTCCCACCACTATGACTATATCCTCATCAACGACCGCATGAACTTGTTGAAGGAGGCCCGCTTGGCAGGCGACGAGCGCTTGGTTATGTCTCTCTTGCGCTCGGGGCTTATCCGAAACTTTGCTGGAATTGCCCAGAAGAAGTTGTACACCAAGGCCTATTTGGGCACCAAGTTCCATATCCAGCAGTACATCTTGGAGGTGTTAGATTGTTTGAATTACTTGCACCAGAGCATTACTTCCGATCCGGATGACAACTATATCATGAATAGCAGGCAGTTGAAGATCAATTTCTTCCATGATGCCCGCCAGAGTTTTGGCTGCACGGCCCTCATTCTCCAAGGTGGTTCACTCTTTGGTATCTGCCACTTGGGTGTGGTCAGAGCACTTTTCTTTAAAGGTTTACTACCCAGAATCATTGGAGGCAGTGCTATTGGCGCAGCCGTGGCATCTCTCGTGTGCACCTTGTCCGAGAAGGACTTGGTGCCTGTTCTTTTGAGCATCACTGACGTCATGGGAGATATCGACCAGCTAAACCATGATGTGGATGAGAGATATGGCAACGTGATCGAAAACGTTGTGAGGAAAGGTTACTCGCAGGACATTCTTATCTTCTTGAAGTTTGTCAGAGATACCATTGGAGACTTGACGTTTGAAGAGGCGTACTTGAAGACACGGAGGATATTGAACATCGTGGTCCATCCCTCGCATCTGGTCATCCCTACGCTTCTCAACTACATCACTGCTCCCAATGTCATCATCTGGACGGCCATCTATGCCTCAATAGGTACGGGTGTCTTGTCGGATGATGTGCAGTTGTATGTGAAGGACTTTACTGGAGACATAGTACCGGTTGAGCCCAACTTGCAAATCAAATTCTTGAAACCACAAGATGCAAGCTACCTGCACCAATACTTCCGGTCCAATTCATCCTCCACGCATGCTTCGTCAGTGAAATTCTCAGAGACAAACTCGCCATACACAAGATTGACCGAGCTCTTTAATGTCAACCACTTCATCAATAGCTTGGCCCGGCCCTACTTGGCCCCATTGATAAACAATGATTTGAAGCACCAGATTTCATACGGCAAGATCAAGGTGCCTGACGATGACGGAGAGGATAATCCCGAAACCCCAAGCAGCAATACGCCCAAGATCAAAATAGTCAAGGTGAAAGACGAAACCAAGAAAATGAAGCTCTCTAAACCTTTGAGCAAGCAGCTCCCAAAAGAATCGGGCGTGAATTACATCAAGCACTTGAAGTGTGTGTTAGGTATGGAGATTCAATTCAGGCTTGAGGTCATGAACAAGCTCGGATTATTGCCGGATTTCATCAAACGGCTCTGCATCGACGAAAAGCCCACAAATGCCCAGATGACCACAGGCCTTCGTGAGATCACTGTTGTGCCAGAGCTCCGCTACTTGGTGCGAGATTTTGGGCGGGTTTTTGATGTGCATAAAACAATGGAGAACATCCCCTACTGGATCTTGGTGGGCGAGAGGTCAGTGTGGCCGTTGTTCCCCATCATATGGTCCCGGTGTGCCATTGAGTTTGCATTGGATGATCTATACACAGTGCACAAGAAGAAGGAAGCCGCCAACTCCGGGCTCAACCGGAAGTCCTCATCTAAAGTATAGTTTGACACTAGCTTCTTTGGACACATGGTATACATACTCTTTCTCGCTGACCTTGAGTCCGGAACTCAGGCTCTGCGATCCTCTAGACACACAAACACTGCCAGTAATGTCTTTGGCTTTTCCTGTAGTAAGAGGTAGGATGCTTATGTTCAACGACGAGGTGTGGTGCAACTTGACGTAGAAATCGGTGATGCGAAAAACTGGATCACTGGCAATAGTATGGTTCAAATCTATAATAGAGGAGTCCGTGTTTACCAGCACAAACAACACATTGCACTCTCGGTTGAGCTTGAGAAGGTTGTACATCAACTCATCACTGGTCAAAGATGTACCTGCTAGAAGCAACTCGGGACATTCCACTACCACCGCCCTGCTTTTATTCTTGGACAGAGCTAACTTCTTTATTATGTCATCAAACAAATGGTTGACCTCCGAGGATGGATCCAGTGGAGTCTTGATCTTATTGCTGAAAAGACCAGTAAAGTAGTCCACGAACTCAAACTCCTCATAGGTATCGAGGTCTAGGCCTTGTTTGCGACAGCTTTTGATGACAGTATCACGAGGCGAAGTAAAGGAAATGTATGTGAGCAGAGCCCGTGGTTGCGGTGTGGCCATAACATCTCTATTGACCAGATTGGCAGTACCTGCTAGGCAGTTTTCGATCAAGGCATTGATTAGCCATGAAGGCTTGGTGGCTGCGTTGTGGGAGATGACATGCAAGAAATGTTTTCCATCTGCAAAGTGTGCTTCCGATAAAAGACTGTTGTCGGTGAAGAATATTAAATCCTGTTGTTGGGAGGTCATGGCTTGGAGTACCTTGGGGAGAACACCTTGAGATGAGAAATGCGATCGGTCGCGAGAAGTGTTGTAGCGTGGTGAGCCTTCAGAATACCACAAGGTCAAGCTATATAGTTAACCACAAGGTCAAATTTGTATGTAAATAGTTCAGAAAGATCCCTGAAGTCAGGAGAGTTTTCCATGAGACTGAAGTATGTTTTCAAGCTTTTTTTGATTTTTGCATTGTGATTAGAGTTTCGCAGTTCTTGAGTGTGTGCTGAAATAAACATGAATACATAGAAGACTAGCTCTAGGTTATCTGGACTAAAGGTAACTGTAAAGATAATATAAGAGGTATTATTTTGAAAAAGCACTGACATGAAAATTCTAGTAGATATCAATTTTAAAAAAATTATTATAAAAAACAGTATTGTATGAGTCGTGTGACTTGTCTCTGACCGGTATCGTCTTTACAATGACCCAAGCTTACTATGACCCAATAGTCAAATTACGCCCATAACTAGACAGAAACTGTAAATTTCCAATACTGTTTTCAATGTTGACTCTAACAATTTTTATTCTAACAATTTTGTCTCCAATTGTTTTTCTAATACAGTAGCAAAGGTGTAGTAGTGCTGTGCAATCGATAGTGCAGTAGAATTGTGGTGTGGTGTGGTATAGGTATTGTAGAGTGGTGGAGTAGTGGTCTGGTAGAAGAGTAGTAGAGTAGTGTTATAATGCGGCGTATAGAGAGATGAACGATCGGGAGCTACTCCGCATGGGATCTTTATCTCATGCACGTTCTCTTCGTATACATAACTAAAACCTGAAAGGTGGGGCTGATCTCTTATCGGTTCGCCAAGGACGCATGCGCTAAATAGCGCAGGACCGGAATCGGACAGAACCGTAACACCTCATGGTAGGACTCCAGAAGTCAATGCTTTTGAAGACTGGTAAATACTGCTGCAATCAGGTATGCCATCTGGACCTTCCGTGACCAGTAAAGATCGTGGTCATTGTACCTTACTGAAGTACCAGTAAGTGAGGCTTGGCTAGGTACATCTTATGCAGGTGAACAGGAAGCAAGTGTCTTTCGTAAGCCAGTAGATTCCGCTCATGCAAAGTCATTGCCGTTTATCATAAGCCAGGATTCTATGCAGACTTAGTATACGTCATACTTGGCACTCCACGTAATTCACATACCTGGGCCCCGATAACAGTGCTTAAGTTGAAGTGTAAAGTGTAAACCTTATACTAGTTGTGCTCTCCGGCATTAAACCTATAGCATTCTATAGCATTCTATAGCAGTACAGAGTAGCATTAAAACAGCAGTGAAGCAGTTTTCTATAGCAAGTTCAACTTGAAATTGGGGATATATGGATGCAGAAGGCCCTATCAGTTGGGCTCGTTAGATAAGGCTCTGGGTGCAGTCTTGGAGGGAAAGTATGCGGATTCAGGCAAAAAAGTGCGGGCCCCCCACTACTTAATACCACCAGGTGCCAAGTCTTTCGCGCTATGGCCGCCCTGGCATATCCTTATCTGTTGGCGCAACATTCTGCACAGTGTAATCAGATACAGCCTTCGTAGCCAGTATATATACTTGATAAGACCATGGGGTCAAGAGCCACCAGATCCCAGATCCAAATCAGTTGTGCTTGCTGAGCCCACGGTTGAATTTCTAACACATAGCATAGTCAGTAACCCTCTAAGATGCCAAGCTTGGGTCTGTTATCTGCTGAAATGCTCCTCAAGGCAAGAGATGCTTCTACTCTTGAGGAGCAGACCAAGTCCTTGGTTCCTGTTGATATGGCATACATCTTGTTTTGTTCGTTTGGAGTTTTCCTCATTACTCCCGCTATTGGACTTTTCTATGGCGGCACGTTGAGGCGGAAGAATGTCGTACAGATCCTCTTCCAGACCTATATGGTCACCTGTGTTGTGGTGATAATATGGTATTTGTTGGGGTACTCGTTGGCAGTGTCACCTACTTCCACTTCGGTGATAATGGGCGACTTCAATAATGCTGCTTTGTATAACGACGAAGCTAAGCCTTTAAGTGAGGGCGGAAACCTTCCTTCAGTGGTCAACTTCTGCTTCAATGTGTTTTTCCCTGTGGCCACTGTACAAATTTTCCTTGGTTCCATTGGTGAACGAGGCCGCTTTTTGCCTTCCATAGTGGTGGGTGCTGTTTGGGTGATTGTATGCTACTGTCCTATGGCATACTGGGTATGGGGCGTTAACGGATGGCTCTATAAGTTGGGGGCGTTGGATTTTGCAGGAGGGGGTCCAGTGCATATAGCATCAGGAATCGCCTCGTTATGCTACTCATGGTACTTGGGACCCAGAAATAAAAGCTTGCACAAGTCCAAGAGCACCCGGGGCCATTCGAGTGTAACTACATTTATTGGAGTGACATTGATCTGGGCCGCTTGGTTCTGCTTTAACTCTGGAACCTTATTATCAGTCAATACGAGGACTGGCTACATTGTCCTCAACACCATCCTTGCGTCGTCCTTTGCCTCTCTCACTTACACAGTTGTTGACAAGTTAATTACAGGGAAGTACTCCTTGATGGCTGCATGTGAGGGATCTATTGTCGGCCTAGTTAATATAACTCCATCATGTGGTTTTTACTGGCCATGGGCTGCAGCCGTAACCTCCATTATCAATGCTGTTTTGTGCCGGCTTCTCATTTATTTTAACAAGTGGACGCGGATAGACGATTATTCCTATTCCGGGGTGATCCATGGTTTTGGAGGAACAATAGCCGATGTCTTGACAGGGATCTTTGCTACTAAAACCGTTGCTGGGTACGATGGTGTGACTGAAATTGCAGGGGGATGGATCGATGGTAACTACGTTCAAGTAGGATACCAGTTTGCGTCATGGGTATCCATTGTGGTGTGGACAACCACTTTCACATTGATTATCCTTTTTATCGTGGACAAAATCCCGGGGTTGAAATTGAGGGCTACAGAAGAAGAGGAGTGCATGGGCATGGATTTGGCAGAAATGAAGGAAACTCTTGACGAGTTCGGCAATGATTATGAGAAGTTTTTTCAGGAAAACGCTTCCATATTAAGAGCCATGCTTAACCACTATACAGAAAACGTTGAGGTTATTGACGGATCCTCTATAACAAAGAATCAATCTGTTGAAGCCATTAATGTACAAAACCGGGAGAAAACGGAATTATACAGTTGAATAAAAATTTAAATGGGGTATTATACTATAGTGCGAAGTTATACTATAGTGCGAAGTTATACTATAGTGCGAGGTTATGATAAGCTGTCAAGTTTATGCGCGCCAGCTGTGCATTTCATCTCTGTTATCGCATGGCGCTGCATAGTAAGACTTGGCACGGCTCTGGGAGTGCCCGATGCGTAGACATGGCATTCAAAAAAAATATTAAGCGTGCATTTAGTTCACCGTTCCCGCCCTAATAAAACTACCTCCCCGGCTCTTTCTTATAACTCCTCTTCTTTTAAAAGCAACCATGTCAAGAAAGGCAGCAGAAAAATTCTCCGAAAAAGAGGTGGACCACGAGTCTCAGCGAGATACATCTTATGACCAAGAGGCTCAGAAAAATTCCAGCAAGAGTAACTCCGATATGGCCCACAACTTTATCAACAGAATCGGACTTAAGCTTCATGCGGAAATCCGTGGCGTGGAGCGAGTCCCTGAGGATCAGAGAAAGGGCAGCTCGTGGGCGGCTCCATTGACCATGTTTCTATCACCTAACATGGCCATCTCTGCCCTCAGTACAGGAATGTTAGGCCCCACCTATTTTGAGCTCGACTTCAAAACGTGTGTTCTTTGCAGTGTGTTCTTCCCGATCATCAGTGCTATTCCAGTGGGATTCTTCGCCATCTTTGGGGCTAAATTTGGCTTGCGCCAGCAGATTTTGTCACGTTATTTCACCGGTAACATAATGGGACGGGTTTTCGCAATATTCAATGTCATCTCATGCGTGGGGTGGAATGCCGTGAATGTATTACCTGCAGTCCAGATGCTCGTTTCTTTGGGCTCCTTACCTCCTTGGGCCGGATGCTTGATCTATGTTTTGATCACCTGTGCTTTAGCCTTTTTCGGCTACAAGGTGATCCATACTTATGAACGGTACTCTTGGATCCCCAATATGGTCATGTACTTGGTGATCATTGCTCGCTTGGCCAAGGCTAAGAAGTTTGTATGGGAGCCTGAAGGTGGTGCTTCTAACACTGCAGGAAACGTCTTAAGTTTCATTACGACCATTTTTGGCTTTGTTGCCGGATGGTCTCCTTCTGCAGCTGATTACTTTGTCTATATGCCTAGCGATACTGCCCCCTGGAAGATCGTTGTGTCGATGATTATAGGAATGAGTATTCCCTGCATCTTCGTATTTATTCTAGGCGCGGCATGTGCAATGGGTACTTTTTCCGATGCACAGTGGGCAAGTGCCTTTGAGGAGAACTCCGTTGGTGGACTAGTCAACGAGATTCTTGTTGTGAATAGTCTCCATGGCTTTGGCAAGTTCTGCACGGTGGTTTTGGCGCTTTCTGCAATTGCCAATAATTTGCCGGGCTCCTATTCGTTGGCCTTGTCTATGCAGGCCATTTGGTCTCCCTTGGCCAGATTCCCCAGATTAGGATGGTGCATCATTGGAAACTTTGTGTCTTTGGCCTTGTCGATTCCAGCTTACTATGTGTTCCAACAGACCATGAGTAACTTCTTGAGTATCATTGGCTACAACGTGTCCATTTACATTGGTATCACTCTCGCAGAGCACCTTATCTACAGAAAAGGCTTCAAAGGGTACGACGTGACCAACTTCAATGACTTGAACACTTTGCCTGTTGGAGTTGCAGGAGTCGTTGGCTTCTGTTTCGGAATTGTATCCACGGTGCTTTCCATGAACCAAACTTGGTACCAGGGAGTCATTGCCAGAGAAGTGGCTGGAGACATTTCCTTTGAGCTCAATGTTGCCTTCTCTTTTATTGGGTATAATTTGGCCCGGCCATTGGAGCTCAAGTATTTTGGAAGATGATGTGAGCCAGTTCAATGAGAACTACTTTGTACACGTATGTTTGACTAGAACAAGTGTCTGTTTATTGTGATGACTTTCAATTGCGGAAGCACACATTTTAATTTTTTCGGTATAGCCTTGCCTTCTTCTGGTTTGAAAAGGAAAACGCTATGGTTTGTTCGATTACTTGAAGCTTCGCGAAGAAGTACCCCGTGCTGTTCAACAGTGGGGCACATGTGCAGTCCGCCACCAACATCCTACCACACAGTCGTTAGACTTGAGTGTGTGAGGGAGGAGTTGTTGCCGTGAGGCTTGAAACTGGCCGGAACTCCGCGCATGGCATCGGCGAGATGCAGATGGAGAAATACGCAGTCAACGAGCGTAATTTCATGCATGCCATCATCATGCGCATGTTTTGGACTCTTTTCGGTGATTGGGTAAGACGGACCAAGGGACAAGGCCTCGAACCAATGAAACGATGCACTATCTCTTGTTCCCATGACCACCTGAAACACAAAAAAGAGTCGTGACTGCACTAAAAGAGGCTTGAAGTAATGGGGATTTTGATTCTTTTACTCTGTAGACGAACCGTAGTTTACCGTATGATGACTAGCTCATGGTCTGGTATCGTAGAAGGCATTCATATGGTCAAACTTTCAAGGTTCGTTGTCTTTTTTGTCTCCGTTGTCGCCGTTGTGTTCGTTGTCTTGGTTAAAAGTTTTCGTAGAACACTATCTGACTTCAAACCATATACTGATCTTAAATATGATCTGATCTGATCTGATATGAGAGGGAGTGATTGAATAGATTAAATTTTCGCCGGCATACGAGGGTCGTGCAGATTTTGAGGCGAACAGGCCAGTTTTTGCTCGCGCCATGCAAGAAACACCGTCGGGCCGTTTTATACGCAGGGCCAGGTCCCCGACTCGCATTCCCCATGGAGGTGGCATGGGATGAAAGATTTTAGTTCCAGAGGGGCAATTTGGACGAGAAAAAACCGCCTCCTTCCCCGTAATTTCCCTTCATTCCATTCTGAAACATAACACCCAGAAATCCACCAATCACAGGCCAAGAAACTCATGCTAAGAATGTTCGTTCCAACGAGAATGTCTCTGCCATCAACTGCAGCAGCTGCAAAAGAGACGCTCGGGGTTCTCCTTTTTCATCGAAAACTTGCGCAAGCCGGCGCTGGGTTCCGCGATTTATAGCCAATCCACGGCCAAGAATTTAGTTGGGGCGACATCGGCAGCATTGGGGTTTGCATAGAATTGAAACCTCTCACTTGCATGAAAATTTTACGAAGTTAAAATTTAGTTGACATGTGAAGGTGCCGATCCGACTTTCTTGACACATTGCCAAGACTATTCTTGACTCCGGACCCTAGACCCTAGACCCAGGCTGCCAATGTGTCGGTGTAGAAAACCATCTTCATCCTCCTCATAATGAACATTAAAGGTGATTGCTAGGATGGAGATTCGGCCCAATGGAAAGGTATGAACTAGGGGGGGTCAATTGGGTGCCCGCCCTGGACGGAGTTTACCATTTGGATGAGTCAAGGTGCGTTTCATCAATGTGCACTTGGCCAGACCCCCAAACACCACGACTCTATGATTTTATACTATGTGATTTTATACTTTATTGACTTTTCTTTACCATGGACTACTCTATGTACATGACTTTATGTAATGATAAAAGATTTGGAGTTTAATCTGAATGCCTGTATTCGTTCTGGGAATACTTTGTCATTGACTAGACCTCGATGTGGCTCTAAAAAAATAATTCCTGTATGTCGCCTAAAAGCGTTATGATTTTTTCTTGGCTGCAGTTGTCAAAGTTATCTATGGCATCTACCCGCATTGGCTACGTACTGATTGGATATCTCACCATGCACAAACTATTAATTTCCAGGGCAGGGCTGATCTCAAACCAGCTTCTGCACCCGTATAAATACTAGATCCGCCGGGTGTTCGTAACCCAGTCAAAATTGAGCCAAAGAAAACCGAGCCAAAAAAAACTGGGACAAAAAACCTGAGCAGCTTTCCACCATGCTTTTGGCCTCTTTTCTCTTTTTCTCTCTTCTCATACAACTAGGCTTGGCCGGGAAACCCACCAACCTCAAGCTTTACACTTTATCTGAAATCACATATTGGGGATGCACGGCCGAAGCCCTGGCTGAGGCTCTGTGGAGTGCAATTCCCTATGACTACACCCCTTTTTGCACCAACATCAATGCCATGGCCACGTTGGTAGGGTGCTTCGCATATAAGGGCAGGAACACCACGGACGGGCTCAAGTTCCTCATCCAGGAATGTGCTGAGGAATACTCCACCACTGTCACCTGGGAGAACATCACCGATAGTTACCAGTTGCTTATGGATGAGGGCTTGACTGTTGCCGAAATGGGGAACTACACGTTTGGAGACCCAGTGACGCACCCAATCATTCTTGACCAGACTGCGTCGTTGCTCCAGATCAAAGCTGAGGATATCTTTCTCCAGAACTATAACCACTCTGTTTTCTACGGTGCAGGTCTCATTGCCTATTGGGGTTTGATTTGTGTGATCTCGGCCATTGCCAACTGGAGCTTGGTTCTCTTCCCAGGGCTTCGCCGCACCTTCGATGGTAAGATCTCCAGAATGTGGAGAAAATACGTGGTTTTGCCTGCACTTCTCCGCAAGAAAAATGCCACCCAGCAAAACTTCCTCTATATCTTTTCGTTCTTGGTGCCTTCCCGGGTCGAAACCATCGTTCTTTTTGTCTTTTTCTGGTTACTGTTTGGGCTGTGCGCAGCTGAGATCCACTACCTCAAGGGTGACCCAGTGTTTGCGCTGAGGCTCGAGGCAATCAACCGGTATGTTTCTGATAGAACAGGAATCATGTCACTTATGCTCTTGCCACTTTTGGTTTTGTTTGGTGGCCGGAATAACTTTTTGCTCTGGGTCACGCGGTGGAAATACTCAAGGTTCATCACTTACCACCGCTGGATCGCCAGAATGTGTGTTCTTTTGGCCACTATCCACAGTATCTGTTACTTTAGAAGTTTTGTGATTTACGATGACATGGCAGAAGAGATTGCTGAGAACTATGTTGTGTGGGGAGTGGTTGCGTTTGCGTGTGGAATCCTCATCATGTTCCAAGGCTTGCTTGTGTTGAGAAGAAAATGGTACGAGTTATTTTTGGTCGTCCACATTGCTTTGGCTGCCTTCTTTACTATTGGGACATGGTACCATGTCTACGAACTCTCATACGCCCAGTTCATGTATGGAGTATTTGCCATATGGGCCTGTGACCGTATAGTGCGTGTGGTCCGTATGGTCATGTTTGGGTTCCCTAAAGCCGATGTGGCCATTTTTGCCGATGACACCATCAAGGTCACCATCCAGAGGCCTTCTTACTGGAAGCCCATTCCTGGAGGCCATGCTTTTGTCTACTTCATGCACAGCTACCATTTCTGGCAATCGCACCCATTCACCTATATTGAAGATGGGGACAAGATTGTGTTCTTCTGTAAGGTGAAAGGAGGCGTGACCAAGGCCATCTACAAGAACGTGGTCAACTTGCCAGGAAAGGCCACACAGATGAGAGTCAGTGTGGAGGGTCCGTATGGGGAATCCAACCCGGTCAAGAGCCACAGCGATGTGCACTTTATTGCGGGAGGTAACGGTATCCCCGGTCTTTTTTCTGAGTTTCAACACTTGCAAAAGGCTTCTGATAGCAAGCAAAGGTTGAAGCTCACATGGATTGTGCGAGAAATCAAGTCGTTGACGTGGATGTACAAGGAGTTTCAGAGGTTCCAGAACTCCAACTCCGATATAACAATCTATGTCACTCGTCCAGATTTGGTCGGTGGCATTGAAGACCTCTACTCACTCACATCTACAGATGAAGACTCCAGTAAGGAGCTTAAGGACGAGAAGCCCATGCACGATATCATGGAGCACCTCTCCAAAGAATTTCCGCATATAAAATTCGTCGAGGGCCGTCCTGACCTTCAACAAATCGTCGAGACAGATATCAGTGAAGCTTCTCATAGTGTTGCATTCATCACCTGTGGCCACCCAATCATGGTGGACGACTTACGGTACAGAGTGGTGCAGAATATCGACAAGACCACCAAAAGAGTTGACTTTTATGATGCCGTGGAGATCTGGGCTTGATTAAGTTTTTATCGCCACAGCTTTTATTTCTAATTTGAATCAATGAACCTTTTAAATGGGCCTTATTTGGACATTGAATCCTGTTCATGAACCCTGCGCGAATACAGTCTGGATTAGGCGAATACAGTCTGGATTAGGGGAACTGCCGAAATCTCTAGACAAAAGCCAAATTCAATAAACAAGCCAGGAGATAAAAGTGGGCAATGCTTCAAATGCTTACTAACGACTTCGTATCTTGATACGAAATCACATATGCAAGATCCATCTAGTTTTTTAGCGTCATATGACTCTGCAGAATTGACTCTGCAGAATCGACTCTGCAGAATCACCTCGCAGCTGTGTAAGGGCCATACCTGTATCTTAGGATATACATCATCACCTCTGCTGGGTCCTGTACTTAGGACCTACATGTTTACCTCCTTCAATTACATGCAAACCCAAAATAAACATCATCTCTGATACGTGTGGCTTGAGTTATTAAAGTGAAGAGATCAAACAAAAGGGGTCTTTTCTGCAGGACATACACAATTCCTGCATTATTCGTAACAGATGTGATAGGACGATGAGGTTCATTCGCAATGATTTCCTGCAAAGGCCAAAGGCTGAGTAAGTTTTGCATGAACAAAATTTTTTTTGTTTAATAGTCCACTTGCATCAAAGTTATTGTGTCATGGTTTAAGCATGTTTTACGAGCAGCTGGAAGTGGTATGTGGACGTCATCGGGAAAGTCGTCTCGAGAGTCATCTCGAAGAGCATCGGGGGCTTGTATACACTCCGCACACCTCATCGCTTTCATCACTAGTCACGCGCGCTGTAAACATCCATCCAATTGGCCAGCTTATCCAATCAGAGAATACCCATGGAACGGCATGTCTGTTGCCTAAGCCTCAGAGACTATCGAAGTGATGACAAAACGGGTAATCTCCGAAAAGCAAAAAAAAAAAAATTACCATGATCCAATGGAAAACCAAAGAAACCGATATTCAACGGATCTACTTACGATACGGCATTGACACGTCAATGTGTTCCACAGGTATTCCCATAGTGTAGTGTAGTTTAGTTTAGTGTAGTGTAGTTTAGTTTAGTTTAGTATAGTGTAGTTTAGTTTAGTTTAGTGTAGTTTAGTGTAGTGTAGTGTAGTGAGTCTCGCTAGCGAGTATTAAGTGTGGTTGTAGAGTGTGGTGAGACATGTGTGCAGGAACGGTCGTGTAAAATCTTGTTCACTCTCTGAGCGCAAAGACCCAACAGACGAACGATTGCTCATGTAGCTGGCGCATATGCATATCGTCTATTGAGACAACGAAGACGACGAATCTCCTTCCATCTAAAAAAGCGCCTTTTCTGCAAAGCGCCTAGTGTGCGACCCTCGCCCTTCTAAGCGTGTGCACCCCTCCAGGGCGACCGGAGGGCCATAATCTCATGGGAGGGCGCGCGGCGTTTATGCGCTCTGCCGATAGAGCGGAAGCCAGGTCACGAGCAAAGGCAATTCTGCACCTTTTACCCACGGCACTCTAAAGAGTGATCGATCCGATGGAGGGCCAGATATCCGAGTTGTTTATGGGGCACCACGATACATGAGAGGAGAATTTTGGTTTTTAGCATATGATCGTGCACACCTAGAGTTAGGAGGAGTGGACGGCTGGGCTTGTATGCAGACACAACACTAAAAAACAAATCAACCTGGACTAATCTAACTCATAATCTTTGTATAGTGAAACTTGCCTAATTAACCCTAAATCTCTATTTTTGGAGTCCTTGGAAAAGTAGCGTCTACGTTGTTTTGATTGTTTGTACTAAAAAATGGACCCCTCAGATTTATCTGGTTTGGGATATGTGGATGTGTTATAGTGGGGCAATAGTGGGCCGCTAGTTAGTATCTCCCCGCTCGGCCAATCTCTTGGATAGCTATCTAATGGAAAGGTATGGGGGTGCGTGGGCTCTCGTGTTCCTGTAGGGATGATCTTTCCCATACAGGACGGAACAATGGCAATAGAAATAAACGAATCAATACGAGCTTCCATAGAGCGTCTAACTTTTTCGTAATCATTTGCCGAGATATCGGGCATAATTCTCCACCGATCTATTTTTTTTTTCCTTCGTTATCGAGCGTTACGCACTGTGAATGCATGAATTGAGGCGCAAGGTGACGTGCACATACAGCAAGCTACCCGACCCAACGGACGCGCAATCGTTAGATACGAGGTGAATCTCGTAGGACCATGGGCTCAAAACACAAGCATATATAGAGACCTTTGGGGTTGAATTTTAAGAATTTTGGCTGAAACTTCGAAATGTGTAGCTTCATCATCTGAAACATTTCTCTGACCTCCGGTAGGAACTCGCCTGCCCGCACTCAGCAGTTACTTAAATTAGAGTTTGCATATGCATACTTTTCGCCTAGAGACTGCAGGTAAGCCGGATGTCGTGTACATGATCTATATTGTGCTGCAGAAATTGTTCCGCACGCCAGCTTGACATGCCGGTGACCTTGACGGGTACTATATGAAAGAAAACGCCTAGTGGCAACCAATGAGGGGTAAGATCCCGAAGCGTCTGCAGCAGGGGAAGTATTCGGCAAGTATCTCAAACATTTCTTAGATCTTCAGCGAAGTCTTCGAAAACCTCGTAATCGCCCCATACACTCCCACTTCTTTATCACCGAAGTGGTATACTTTTTTACGAGCTCGTGGGTTATGAAACACGGTGGAATGTAGTCTGAAGTTTTCAGGGAAAAGATTTTGAAACATGAAAGGGTCAAGAGTGATGTGGGTTGATGCAAGGTGTTGTATAGCACTGCCCTGAATTGGCTAAATCAATCGGCATTTTTTTGCCGACATGTACCATGAAGGAAGCATACGATCATGGCTTAGACTCGAGAAAAACGGGCTACGTGCAGGAAAACACTGCACACAAGCATGATGCACGACAAATTTAGAAGCCTATTGCGCTCAAATTCACACATGCAGATGTTCTGATTAACCTTCGTGGACAAAATTTTAGAGTGGCAACAATGTGTGAATGCAGTCAGGAGAAATCCCTAATAGGTAATTTGGTACGAGCTCTGTTTCAACGTGCGCTCATAACAGATGTGCCAAAACCTGCATCCTGCAGGCCGTTGTCACCATAATACGAGGAGGAGTTTGCACTTGGCAAGGCAGAGGCAGAAGACAAAAGAAACGTAGGTTTTCTGGGGCGGGCAAAAGTGAAACATTTTCAGTGGGAAACGCCAGGGGGCGAGCAAAAGCCTGTGACGCAGACTCCCCCGCTCAACAAGTTTCTGGAAAACCTAGCGCCAGGACTTCACATGCAGATCATGCAGAGCAAGTTAGGCGAGCATCTACATTCGGATGCATTCTCGCAAAAACCCTGCCAACGAAAGGTCTACATTCTTCAGCACGATGTCTAATCATGCACATGCACCTATAAAGTTTTCATGGTTGTGATCCAAAGAGAAAAAAACACACATTTTTAAAGTGCTCATGGTTGAAAAAGGCCCGAAATGCATGCATGGTGTAAGCGAATGAGTCTTGGTCCTTGCATTGCGTTTTCCATGCACGTTCCATCTGCAGGAATGACGCACTAATCTTAAGTCAGGTCCCTTCGGCCCACTCAAAGATCATGGCTGTGGGTCATTTAATGCACCAAATAAGTAGGGGTTAATATCCCCAGATCTAAACGGTTCTTTTTTCAAATCTATTCTCTTCATTTCAACATTCGCTCCATGCACAGCTTTTTCATTTTTTTTGTTGCGCTCCTAGCGACATGTATGGCCGATAACGGCATTGGGTGCAAGCCCGACTCGGTGGGCACCAAAGGTTTCCTGGTGGGCTTCTACAAGTACCCAATCCACGATACCCTGGGTTGGGACGATGGTTTCTTCACCAGAGACTACAAGAAATTTGGTTTCATCAAGCAGATCACCGGAGTCACCACCTCCGATTTCTCCGTCACAAACAACGTTGCTGCAATGACAGTGGTCAATGGCGCCATCTATGGCGAACCCGTCACCACCACAAACTATACCTTGGAATTGGGAGGGTTCTTCTATGCTACCCAATCCGGTACTTACACTTTCACCCTCAATGCAGACAACGGAGCCTCGTTGCAATTTGGTTCCGGTCAAGCTTGCTGCAATGACGCAAGTGGTAGTGTCACAGGTAACTTCAGCATCCAAACTCTTGGTCCTGCTGGAGGAGGAGGTAATGTCAATGTCAACACGTACACAGCTAGTTTCACGCTTGAAGCCGGTGTGTACTACCCCTTGAAAATTGTCACCTTCAACTGGATTCAAAATGGTGGTCTCAGGACAACTTGGCAGACCCCCGACGGAGCCGTCCACCTGGACATTGCTTCGCAGGTGTACCAGCTATCTTTCAAGAACTCTGTTTGTTTCACCACTATGACTTCTATTTGGTCTAACTCTTATACCTCAACGACCACTCAAACTGGTGTGTCGACCAATACTGTGGTGGTTGAGATTCCCAAATTCACCACCACAGTTACGCGCACCTGGACAAACTCCTACACCACCACCACCACCGGAACTGGAGCTTCTACCAACACCATTGTGGTCAACTTGCCAAAGCCAACCACCACGGTCACTACATACTGGACGGGCTCTTACACCACTAGTACTACTGCCACTGGAGGTACTGGTCTGTCCAACACAGTGATTGTTCAAATTCCCAAGTCCACCTCTACAGTTACCAGAACTTGGGATAGCTCTTATGCCACCACTACTACTGGAACTGGAGTATCGGTGAACACGGTTGTGGTTAATGTTCCTACTCCAACAACTACAATTACCACTCCATGGACTGGATCTTATGTCACCACTCTCACTGCTACTGGAGGCCCTGGTGAGTCTAACACTGTGATCGTGCAGGTGCCCAAATCGACCACCACTGTTACTTATACCTGGGGAAGTTCTTATGCTACCACCACCACTGCATCTGGCGAGTCTGTCAATACCGTTGTTGTGAATGTTCCAACTCCAACCACCACTGAGAAAAGAATTTGGACTGGCTCTGGTGTCTCTACCACCACTGCTACAGCAGAAAAACCAGGCCACACCAATACCGTGATTGTGAACATTCCAAAGAACACCACTACGGTGACTCATACTTGGGGAAGTTCCTATGCTACTACTACAACGGCTTCTGGTGACTTGACCAACACTGTGGTGGTGAATGTTCCTACTCCAACTGTGACTGTTACTACTTACTGGACTGGACAATCTACTTCATCATACACCGTTACTGGAGGACCAGGTGAGAACAACACGGTTGTGGTGGAGCTTCCAAGATCTACCACTTCCTTCACCAGAACTTATGATGGATCGGTCACCACCACCTCGACCATCACCAGCGGAGGAACAAACATTGTCATTGTGGATGTCCCAACCCCAACCGAAACGGTCACCTCTTTCTGGACCGGTAATGTGACTACCACCAAAACGATTACCGGAGGAGAGGGAGAAACCAATACTGTTGTTGTTGAGATTCCAAAGTACACTAGTACTTTGACCAGTACATACGACGGATCGGTTACTACTACCACCACCATCACTGGAAATGGTACTGACATTGTTGTGGTTGAGGTTCCTACCCCAACACAGACCGTGACTTCTTTCTGGACCGGAGACTTTACTACCACCACTACCAAGACCGGAGGACCAGGAGAGAATAACACTGTGATTGTGGAGATTCCTAAATCGGTGGAAGTTGTTACCAGTACTTATAACGGCTCTGTCACTACCACTACCACCATCACCGGTGAAGGTACTAACATTGTTGTTGTGGAGGTTCCTACGCCTACTCAGACTGTCACCTCGTTCTGGACTGGCGACTTCACCACCACTACTACCGTCACTGGAGGACCCGGAGAAAACAACACGGTTGTTGTGGAGATTCCAAAGTCTACAACTACCATGACCAGTACCTACAATGGATCAGTCACTACCACCACTACAATTACTGGCAGTGGCACGAACATCGTGGTCGTTGAGGTGCCTACTCCAACAGCTACCGTTACCAGTTTCTGGACAGGCTCGTTCACTACCTCCACTACCATCTCCGGTGGTCCAGGAGAGAACAACACAGTTGTCGTTGAGATTCCAAAGTCTACTAGCACGGTGACCAGCACTTATGGAGGTTCTGTCACTACGACTACTACTATTACTGGTGACGGTACTAATGTTGTCGTTGTGGAAGTTCCTACTCCTACGGACACCATCACTACCTTCTGGACTGGTGAGGGAACTACCTTGACTACTGTTACTGGAGGTCCTGGCGAAAACAACACCGTCATTGTTGAAATTCCAAAATCAACCAGCACTCTCACCAGCACCTACAACGGATCCGTGACCACCACCACCACTATCACCGGAGATGGTACCAATATTGTTGTTGTCGAAGTGCCTACTCCTACGCAAACAGTGACTTCGTTTTGGACTGGAGATTTCACCACCACCACCACTCAAACTGGAGGTCCTGGTGAGAACAACACTGTGATCGTGGAGATTCCTAAATCCACCACCACCTTGACCAGCACTTATGATGGTTCAGTTACTACTACCACCACCATCACTGGAGATGGAACTAATGTTGTTGTTGTGGAGGTTCCAACTCCAACTGAAACGGTGACAAGATTCTGGACGGGTGATTTCACTACCACCACTACTGCTACGGGAGGACCAGGTGAGAACAATACAGTGATTGTTGAGATTCCAAAGTCTGTCAGTGTCGTGACTAGCACTTACAGTGGATCGGTTACCACCACTACTACAATCACTGGAGACGGAACAAACATTGTGGTTGTTGAGGTGCCTACCCCAACCAACACGGTTACTTCTTTCTGGACTGGCAACTACACCACTTCTACTACCGTGACTGGCGGCCCTGGAGACAATAACACTGTTGTTGTGGAGATCCCAAAGACGACAAGTACTTTAACCAGTACTTATGATGGCTCGGTGACTACTACATCTACTATGACCGGAGACGGAACTGACATCGTTGTGATTGTTGTACCTACC
>NKZO01002012.1:0-19382 GCA_002370185.1 Metschnikowia sp. 01-655c1
AATGGGAGGTCTGATATCATGGTCGTTGAAGTTGCAAGGGACAATAGCAGCGTCTACTGGTGAGCAGGAGCTATTTGGGTATTTCGGTCAACAGAGAGACATGTTTGATTGTCGTCAAAGTTGTGAGAGACCGTATCTACTGGGGAGCAAAAGCTATCTGGGTCTTTGGGCAGCAGAGAGGCATTTTGATTGAGGAATCTCATGAAGGAATTGGAGAATCACACAATGCAAGTGTGGGGTGACAATACTAACATAGTGGACCATGTCAGGACAGATAAGAATGTGGCAGTTTTAGTTACGAAAGGTTTGGATCATGAGCGTTGGAACTCCAGAGTATTACAGGACACTACAGATGAATCAGAAGGTGTTTCATCTGAGGGGGAGTGTTGGAACATGAGGAATCAGTACATCTCTGATGTACTGCATGTTCCATGTGACTGCATGAAAGCAGGACAGATGAAACAGTGATATGCAGGAACAGACGAGAGTGGGCGACGTCCCGCGGAAAAAGGGAGCGGGCGGTAGTATTAGACGATATAGAATAAGAGACGAGATTGAGTTGTAAAAGCTCTGAGTATAACTAAGATACATAATAGTTCCAGCCTATGTGTTAGTAAAAGACAAAGCACAACACACCCAATTGGTATATGCTAACGTTCAACAGTTTTCGCGTCTTTCGCGATATTTTGTGTTTTCTGAAAAGCTGTAACGAAACGTTTATCGAGATTTTGATTGAAAGCAGATTGATAAACTCTATGATAAATTTTGTTACCGATGAAAATAATAGTGTTTTCTAGCAAACACGATTTTGGTGGTGCTCTCAAAGTTGGCCTATAGCTCGCCTGCCATACTGATGAAGATACTCGAACACTTATCGGTTGGTACTGAAAAGGTTTCTCACCACATGGATGTCATACTTGAAAAGCAACGACAATCCCAGGAACAGAAAAGTAGATTTGATGGCATTGTTGAATGTTGTTATTGAGGGATAACATTGAACTCACTCATATATAATTGAGTGCAATGACTAAGAAGATGACCATGAATGCCAGGATTGGACTTCCCCTAGAATCCGTCTGGACCTCACGTACTCAGATGTTGGGCTGACCAGCATAGGCTCTATACAACTCACAGTGTTTAACTCATAGTGTTTAACTCATAGTGTTTAACTCACAGTGTTTAACTCATAGTGTTTAACTCACAGTGTTTAACTCATAGTGTTTAACTCACAGTGTTTAACTCATAGTGTTTAACTCATAGTGTTTAACTCACAGTGTTTAACTCACAGTGTTTACCTCTCGGTATTCAACTCACAGTGTTCAACTATTCCAGGATGCTTTCCCTGGAAGTATCAGTGGTGTTTTCATACAACGAGGGGAAAAGAAATCTCGGATGGTTAATGGTTTTGTTCCCATTACGAAACTGGAATATTACTTAAATCCGGTTCATGCATCAGAAGGAAAAGACCGTGTGGATGTTGAGCCCAGCATACTGGATCAACTGTACAAAGAGACGCAGACAGAGATGAGAACTTTGTTACCAAATAATTCAACTTTGTTAACAAATAAGGCTTGGCCGGAGAAGGAATCTCTACGGAAAGTGTCAGTGCCTAGAAGCGAGGTAGATACCTTTACTCATGAAGCAGACATGCACAGAAGACCGAAACGATTGGCAGCTCAGAAATCTGAGGCAAATTGGCAATACACCCCAGTGTTCAACTCACAGTGTTCAACTCACAGTGTTTAACTCACCCGTACACCCCTAAGATTAAAGAGCTAAATTTACGTGGAGACGTGTATAACAAGTTAATAATACAGTATGGCAACATACTAATATGATCAATGATCATGAGTTCTATGGTATGCGATAGCTTCTTGGTCGGAATTGACCGGAAGTGGGGGCCGCGGCCGGAATTGGCCAACTACAGGACGTCCAAAAGTGCACCACGCAAAATGTCTCGCCTCAAAAATATACACGGTGAAGTCCGGAATTCCCAGATTCCAACCAACTCAATTATATTTCCGTACAATGAAAAAGACATCTCTCGCGTTGGGCCTTTTGTGCTGGGGTAGCCTGGTGTATGGGTGTTTTGGACTGCAATTAGAGGTGTACGGATTTGTGAGGGTTTGATTGGGTATATGCAGGACAATATGGTTTCAAGTGGAACCCGATATTTGGCCAAAGTTCAGGTTTATTAGTTGATGCCCAAAAATTATTTCTAGTAGTAATGTGGGAGTTTAGAAATACATTGCATTAGTAATATATTAGAATAGTAATGTATTGGATGAGTAATTACCCCAATTAGTAATATTAGGGTTTTTTTTCATGTATTCAGGTCTGAATTTCATCTCAGCAGCTAGAAAACTGGATCTCTTCCAATATAATTGAAACCTTTCATTTTCTACATATATTTAAAGTATCTAATGTATTAACGAAACCTAAATGGGTGTACGCGGTTCCGCACTCACTGTTCAGTTACAGTGTTTTTCAAATCTATTCAAACGAGTGCAGCAAAATGTTTCAAACCACACTAGCAAAATTAAACAAATCAATAATTCAAAAGGTTTCGTACTCCTTCGCACAGTCTTTCAAACCAAATGGCGTAATGTTTTGCACTAACTTTCATTAGAATTCAATATTCTGAAATGTTAAATCTGGAGGATTGCCTCATATGTCCTACATTTGGGAGTCTTGCAGTTAAAATAAAGGGCTACCCTCGGAATTGGCTCTGGCGAGAAACCAAAACACCCGTACACCCGGCGACCTCAGTAGAAAAAGGCCCAACGCAAGAGACCTATTTTTCATGGTACGGAAAGAAGAGTGGGTTTGGTGGAATCCTGGAATTCCGGACTTTACAATGCAACTTTTTGTTAGTTGAAAAGGTTTTCGTGGTGGGTTTTTAAAGGTGCCGTGATCTTTATGGTCACGTGACCACCGTTGAAGTTCCGGTCTCGTGCTTCTTTCCACTAATACCAAAACAATACACCATAAATTGGCCAAATATTCAAGGCGATCTGAATCTGAAGGATTGCCATATATGTACTACATTTGGGAGTCTTGCCGTACCAATCAAGGGTCAAAGCGGACGGAACTAAAGTGGTTTCCTTGTTTTCAATAACACCATTTGATTTGAAAGACTGTACGAAGGAGTAGGAAACTTTAAGAATTATTGATTTGAACCATTCTGTTTTCTTGGCTCGAAATATTTTCCGGCGCTGGTTTGCATACTTTTGAAAAACACTGTATCCTAAACTCCGCAATCAATGCGAGGCTACTCAACTAATTGACGATTGGCTTAACGGGGGAACATTTGCTAGAACTTGATTTGTTGGAGTTCAATTCCAATGATTCCAATGGTCCCAAGTTCATCTCGGAGCTCCTTATCAAACTCTCGGAATTGAACCATAAATCTAAGCATAGCACAGACTGTAAAGTACCGTATAGCATAATATACGACAGTCAGGACAGTCTAGCATAATATACGACAGTCAGGACAGTATAGCAGAATATATGACAGTCAAGACAGTATAGTAAAGTCTGTAGAATAAAGTGAAATCAGGTCACTCCAGTAGTAAGCAATTGTGTATTAGAGTCCATAGCCTTGCTCATAGGTAATCATGGAATGGAGCCTTGTATGCAGGTTCCGCCAGTATTGCCAGGACACTGTCATAGACAACCATAGACAACCATAGACAACCATAGAAAACCATAGAAAACCATAGAAAACCATAGACACTGTCAATGAGAAGATAAAAGAAACCCCATAAAGAAAATATTTACGGCTGGTTAATTTCCTGTTCCTGTAGATAAGTCTCTGGTACTTTTCAGGGCATTTACAAATGGCCACAACCTTCACCATATTCGGGAGTATTTTGTTCCATAAAACTGGAAGCAAAGGTGGTGCTGGGAACAAAGGAGGTGGTGCTGGGAAGGGAATTACACCATGTGGTGGAGTTTGTCACGTGACACACAACTCTCCTGGGTACTATAAGCAGCAGAAGCAGGCCGACTTGAGATGAACTGGAGTTCCACACAATAGTGAGAGAGATGTTTATGTTTTATACTTTCTATCTAATTGGGTTCCAGACTCCTCTTTCAAGAAATTCGACCCCTTTGAGAAACAATTATGATAATTCCTCGTTTTGCACCACAAATGTCACTATATAGTCTTTTATATGTAACTTGTATTCCAAACTCTTAAGCATAGTGCTGAACCATTTAATCTAATATGGGCTCATTGGCACCACTGCTCAGGTTTATTGCATTACATGAAGGTTGGGAGCTCAGGAGGAGATGACCCATTTCTGTAGTTCCAATTTCTGGTACTTATTAAAGTGAGCAAACCACCTATGGGCAAAAGAAATAAAGCACCATTGTTTTAAACTTATGTTTTAGTATACATTATACAGGAATATGTAAGTTATTGGCCGAGAAGTTGACCATTTCCATTGCGGCTATTCGTATTCCCAATGCAGCTATTCGTATTCCCAATGCGGCTATTAGTATTCCCATTGCGGCTATCCCCATTCTCATTTGGGGTGGTTCCGTTTTGGGCCTCGTTTCCGTTTTGGGCCTCATCGACTTCATTTCAATTTTGACCTTCACTTCTTTCCCTCCGTGACTCTTGCTGAAACAACTTGAGCACGGCCCAGTAGTAGAGGTTCACGTGAGGTGCCCATGATCCGCCAGAAGATCCGTTTGAATATAGTGCTACTTGCGGCATCATTCAAAACTATAGTACTACTACACGATAGTTGTTAGATTCACGATAGGTAGGACCCTGCCTATAGAAGATTCATGAAGCCTACTCCTGCGATCGTAACAGTGGCCAGGCAATTATTAGGCCATCATTAGGCCATCATTAGGCCATCATAGTACTTCGTACAATGATGGCTATCAAAAAGTCCGTATCACGGCCATCATAGCACTTCGTTCAATGATGGTTACCATTGTTCTAGTGGAGAGTTTTCCGGTGACACGTTTCTGTAAAAGTTATATAAGCCACTTCGGTTCCGCACCTCGAGGAACCATCAACGAGCAAAGTATTAGTAAGGCATAAATGTACTAAAGAACATAACAATAGTACTGCTACACTATAGTACTACCACTCAACATTATAGTACTGCTACACTATAGTACTGCTACACTATAGTACTGCTAATTTTCCTTATAGTTGGTTTTTTGGAAACGTTAAATCCTAAGTTTTCTTCAGTAGTTGATAATTCCATGCTCAAAGGAATCAGATCCTAGTCAACTGATCATTGATAATCCTTGGCTCCTCTTACTCCCCGGTGGCTATACCCAAAGGGAATATTTACCAAACTAAGGGTTACTGGCACCCAACAGTTTTGTAGTTATATGACCAAATACTGGATAGATCGTTGAAGACCATAACGAGCCTAATTTCTAATAACCATATTTACTCTCAGTCTCTCTTCAATAGGCTCTCTACTTCTCTGCCCTATAAATATCATTCATGTCTTTTAATAGCTTTATGTTCTGAAATAGTGTACTCTTCTGCAGTATGCTTAACCATGGCAATACCCAGTCACTGACAAATATAGTGTATTGGCGTATTATATTCATATAATAATACACTTCTATTGTTAGATTCTTGTACGCACGTCAATTTCCTAATCGAAACTATATTCGTTGATGATTCCTCAGGAAGAGAATCGGCCGCCATTAAGTAGTCTGCCCGAAGGTAGCCGAAGGGGTGTAGTAACAGTCAACCGAGAAGGGGTGAAGTTACGGTGGAACCGAAAGGGCTTATTAGCTGTGAACCCGAAAGGTCGTAGTAGCATCGGTTCCCGATTAAGTGAGCACTTGAGCTCAATCGCTATAATGGTTGTATTCCATCCATTTTGGATCCAACAGTATGTATGATTGAGTTTAGGTATACAGTAAGGTATGGTAGAGTATGTATGGTGGAGCATAGAGTATATATAGTATAGTATGGCAACCTCAAAGACACACTTTTGTACTTGGGCACCCCTTCACCAAAAAGAATTCAACACCAAGAAATTGAGGAAATGATTTAACGTCAGCAAGAAATCCGGCATACTAGCGTACGCACCTAAGACAAAAAGCCACAATTCACAGATCTCTAAACCACGAGAATCTGGTACTGCATGGTACGGTACTGCATGGTATGCGCGCGGCGCCAGAAAACAATCGGCCGTGCATTTAAAGTTTTTAACTTATGTTTTAGTATATATTTTCAACTTATTGTTTTAGTATATGTATTGATATACAGGGATATGTAAGTTGTACCTTACAAGACCAAAGTCTTAGACGAGGTGCGAGGTGGGTGAAAGCTTTTCACACACTAGTGACCTGCACATAGTACATCACTTAAACGCATCCAACGTCCCTACGGAGTACATCGACTCCGTACATGCTAAGTACTCGTTGACAAAAGGCCCTCTTTTTTGTTGGAACATGAGGAACCAGTACATCTCTGATGTACTGCATGTTCCATGTGACTGCATGTAAGCAGGACAGAGGAAACAGTGATAAACAAGAATAGGTGTGAGTGGATGACGTCCCGTGGAAAAAGGGAGCGGGCGGTAACATAAGACCATATAGAAGAAGAGACGACATTGAGTTGATAAGAGTACTGAGTATAACTTAGATATATAATCGTTCCAGTCTATGCGTTAGTAAATAACAAAGCACAACATTTTTAAAGCTTATTGTCACACGCGCACTGCCTACTTTTTTCGCTTTTTTCGGCGGTACAATCTCTAAACACTCAACCTATGTTTTAGTATATATTAATATTCAGGGATATGTAAGTTGTGCCTTACAAGACCAAAGTTCTATATGAGGTGTTAGGGGGATAAAGAGTTATCACTTGCCAGTAAACTGCACATAGTACTTCACTGGTCTGCATCCAACATACCACGAAGTTTTCAACTTATATTTCAGTATATATTAATATACAGGGGTATTTATATTGTACCATACAAGACCAAAGTCTTGACACGGGGCGCAGCCATGTTTGATAGTTATCCTCTCGTTTGTGACCTGCACATAGAGCACCGCCGGCCTGTATACAACACACTACGTAGTACCTTGACTCCATACATGCTAGGTGCTTGTTGACAAAAACTGTATCACACAGCCGCACGCCCACCCATGCATTTCAACAGCCATTGATTGGCATTTCGGATCATGTTCAAATTGGGAAGGTTTCAACTTGACAACAATAGGACAAAAGGATATGTGCAGGCCTACGATAGATAATAATTATTTATTTCATTTCATTGTTTATTTTTCTCGTTGGTTATTTTTTTCAGTGGTTATCTTCTCGAGGTAGTTCTCTTTCGGTGGTTATTGTTCTTGGAGTTTCTACTTATAAATGGGATTCCCTCCAAAAACAATTCAAAATCTAGCCAAAATCAAAAAACTAAATAAACCAGAAAAAAAAAATAAAAATTCCTTTCCCAACCGAATAATCCCTAAAATGAACTTGTTAGGCTTATTGGTGACATTCGTTTTCGCAGTAACCGCCCAGGCAGACGATGAGCTCCCAAAGGTACTTGTGGCAAAATTGAAAGACCAGTATCACCCTCTCTCGGTCCCGCAATTTCTGTTTTCAGACAAAAATGATTATGAATTGAGGTGGGGTGACAAGCTCGAGTCCCCGGTCGAATTCATTCTTGACGATAAAAACATGTTGCGCTCTACCAATTTTTTTAAGAATCAGTATGTGGGTTTATCAAACGGTGGGTTGGTTATATCATTCCCAAACTATCCAAAGTCAAGCTTCAAATTCGATGAGCAAATGAAATTGACTAGTCATAGTTTGATGGCCTGCCAAAATGGCAGATATTATGGTTTGAAAGAATCTACTACCGACAAAGGTAACTGTGAGGACGTTGAAATCTATCTCTTGGGTTTCGACAAAGCTGACAGGACCGTCCAAAATGTTGCCCATAAAGACGATAGAATAGAAACTTCCTTAACGGTACATGATTCTAAACAACTAGTCTTCTTCGCCAAAATTCAAGGAAAATGGCACTCACTCACCGGCTTGATGGATGAAAAACAGAAAAGTCCTCTTGTTTATGATTTCTTTATGCGGTATCCATTTGAGTTTCTCTTTGACGGTAATCAACTCAGGACTGAAGATAAAGAATGGTACGCTTGTATGGAGTCTGGAAGAATTTTTATCCAAAAAGAAGAATGTCAGGATCCAATACCTCAGAATACCAAATCAATTTCGATGTTGTATGCCTGCCAAGGACAAGGACATCATGGTCTGTTATTGCCGGAACGGCCCAATTCTGAAGGTTGTGAACATGTGAATATCTTTCTTTTTGAATACGACAGGAAGACCGATTCTCCCAGGTTGAATGGATATGTGGAGGGTGAACTACCAACACAAAACCCCTCAGAAATGGAGGTACATCTGGACCCTCCTAAAAAGTACCCATGGGTCTTCCTCGTGAAATCTGAGAACTCCTTCACTCCACTTTCCCAGAGATTCTTGAGGAATGCGGTCGGTTCTTTGTACTACTCAAAGTCATCACGCTCCGTGCTTGAGTTTGAGTATGTTGATGGCATTGGCAAGATCAATATTGACTCCATACTTAGATACGTGATGTTTGACGCTGAAGGTATTCTTGTTGGTAAGACTGTTCACCCAACTGTGTTCAATATTGACAAGGATGGGGTTGTGGACCATGATTTCTACTTTTGTGGCTCAAAGTTGAAGGAAGACCGTCCACTATATGGCAAGCTCCCAAAGGATGATAACAAGAATTGTGCCAAAGAACCAGTGTACTTTATGCCTTACGACAAGGAGACAGGGTCTGTGCCAGACGGTTGGCAAAAGCAACTTCCTAACGTGACTTATGTGGGTGAACCAAAAAACCCAGGAATCCCCCCAGTCACAGAACCGTCTCTGGATGATTTATCTGGAGAGACTGACCAGAAAGAGACTTCTGATGGGTTACCTAAAGATATGACAACGAAACCCGTGGAGGGTACACCTGACTCACTAAATGTCACCAGAAACCAATCTGGACCTGGGAAGAAGGACACCAAAAAGGAATCTGGAGGTATTACGAATGGTACTGGATTATCCAAAACTAATACGGAGTCGGTTCAAGGGTCTAAAGGAGATCCCGAAAAGCCTGAAGAGAACGAAACGCATGAAGAAGCGTCCACAAAACAGCATATTGATCCACTGGATGCTAAACCTCCACCGGTTGATTCTGAGAAGAAAACGACCGAGGCTCAAACCTCAGAGGAAGAGACCGAGACTCAAAGACCAGAGGAACACGTTGACGATAAAAAAGCTGACGTGGGTGATTTTTCAGATTCAATTAATACTGGGACTGATTCCAGTAACCAAATGGGCAAAAATAAGAGTGCCCACTCTAACCTCAAACCTCTTATGGCGAAAACTGAGAAACCTGTGGATCAACAAGCAGAAAATGCTTCTAAAAGTACGGAAAATCAGAACTCTGAGCTGGGGGCTGTTCTGCGGGTTGTATCTCTGGTTAGTGTCCCCAAGGTATCGAGCAATTTTTCTGGCATTCCCAAACCAAGGATCAAAGTCTCAGGAACCCACATTGGAAATTCTGGAGAGGAATTGGGAATTTCCGGGTCCGACACCAAAGAAACTGAACAGAAACTGGGATCTTCAGAAGTGAGCACCAAAGAAACTGGAAAGAAACTGGGAACTTTAGACTCAAACATCAAAGGCACTGAAAAGAAATTAGAAGGTTCACAGTCTAATATCAACGTTTTGAAACCAGAAGCGCAAAATTCTGAAACAAATCTGAGAACTTCGGAGTCCAGAACTGATATTTCGAAGCCAAAAGCAGAGAAAAAACCAGAGAAGTTTGAAACCAACAGTGTTACGGGAAGAGAAACGGAAAAGTCTGGATCCAAATTGGATTCTTTTGAAGCAAAGAAAATGTCTTCTAAGGACACCAAGGATTCTTCAGTGCCTGCTTCCAAGCCCAAAGAATCGGATAACCCAAAGGTCTCGGTACCTGGATCCTTGAAAGCTCAAGCTATGACAGAAGGTACCAACAAAAACAATTCTTTGAACACTTTGAACACTTTGAACAGAAATGGGGCTCTTCAGGCCATGAAAGGGAACTCCACCATTTCAGCCAAAGCTAACCCAACTGCTAAAATCTGCAGTGAGTGTGGAACTAGTTCCTGCAGTGAGTGTGAAACTGGTTCCTGCAATGAGTGTCATTCTGGTTCCTGCAATGAGTGTCATTCTGGTTCCAAGGCTACAGTGTGGAAGACCTATACCGACTACACCACCTATTGTCCGCAGTCAACCACGGTAACCCTCACAGTATGTGATGAAGAGTGTGTTCCATCCACCATGACTGTTGCTGCTTCTACTACATTGACGGTGACTGGAAAGTGCATTGTTCCAGAGACTACAACAGTTGGAATTGCAAAGGAAGATTTCGGTGCTGGACACCCAGCACAGAGGGTCAATAAGGAAGCACCTGGCAAAAAAGACGGCGAAAGAACTGATGGTCAAAGAGAAGGTTCCACTCCATATCAGCCAAAAGCTTCTGAGTTGAAGGCTGGTAGTGCTAAAGGTGAAGACAATTCTGGAAACTCTGGAAACTCTAGAAACTCTGGAAGCTATGTAAACTCTGGAAGTTCTAGAAACTCTGGACACTCTGGAACTTCTGGAAACTCTGGAAACTCTGGAAACTCTGGAAACTCTGGAAACTCTGGAAACTCTGGGGGTTCTGGGGGTTCTGGGGGTTCTGGCATTGGAGCAAAGCCTAGTACAACTAAGACTGGCCCCAACTCCATTCCAAAGCCTACTATTGCTCCATTCGTCAATGCGGCTTCCAAGAATGCCCTTGGTGCATGTATTGTCTGCTTTGCTGCCTTATTGTTATAGTCACATGGGCATCTAGCCACATACTAAAGTTTCAACTGTTAGACTCTGGCTACGTCAGGTACTCAGTTTACTATGTTTTTTCTGTTGGAACATGAGGAATCTGTTGAACGTGAAGAACCAGTCCATCTCTGTGTAGATTACTTAACACTAACTGAAGATTTATGGTAGGTACATCAGGAGGACCTTTCAATAATCATGGAGTACAGTCTAGCATATTATACTGAGCACCATTGATAAAGTTTATAGTCTCAACAAGATAGGTAAATACTTGAGTCGTTACACAAGAGCTGTTTCTGGTGGGTCTGGAAGTAGAGGACATCTTTGTATGTTCCTCTCAGGCAATATTCTGATTAGTTAACTAACACTAGGGTATGGACCAGAGTCCTATCTTATATAGATTTCCAAAACTCTGCTAAACTTTCCACACAAGAATGATGTGAGAGATAAATCTTTCTATTGTATGGGATAAGGTAAGTATAGCATCAAGAAGTAAGTATAGCATCAAGAAGTTTCAACAAATGGTTCAGTATATATTAATATACAGGGGAATTGTTATGTTCTTTAATACATTTATGCCTTACTAATACTTTGCTCGTTGATGGTTCCTTAAGAGAGGAACCGGAGTGGCTTATATAACTTTGAGAGAAAGGTGTTACCCGAAAAACTCTCCACTAGAACAATGGTTTGGATTGTTCTAGAATATTCCAAAGGGACTGGCACGGCGTTTGGAATGGCCATTGTTACGATCGGACAGAGTAGGCTTCATGAATCCTCTATAGGCAGGGCCCTACCTATCGTGGATCTAACAGGAATGTAAATAGTACCATACAAGACCAAAGTTCTATATGAGGTGTGAGGCGGGTGAAAACACTTCACCCGCATGTAACCTGCATATAGCATATACCTGGTCTGCATACAACACACATACGAAGTACCTTGACTCTGTATGTTGACAAGAAGTAAGTATAGCACACTCTAGGATTTTCCTGAGTGTGCGCCTTCCTTTTCTGAAATGATCATTCATTGCTCACTTTCAACACTCTGATGTACTGCACGTTCAATGTTGGAAAATACCACCGAATAAGAGCGCGCAGGCGCTCTAGGCTTGTAGGGCACGGAGCAGCTAATTTCCCCCACCTTGGTTGTCCTAACAACCAAGAGTCAATGAAGGCCAACTTCCAATCATATAAGGAGACCTTCAAGACTTCTTTTAATAGATAAATAATCGAATAAATCTACCTAGGGAGATATACAAAGATGACTCCCAAATCCAGACCCACCAGAACTCCTCGTACTGACAAGAAGACTCAGCCTATATATGAAGTAAACACTTCACCTAAAGTGTTTACTTATCTTGATGAGACAATGAGATCCATATCTTATAGCAAAAGAGGATCTCTGGATCTTGAACCATGGTTACTCTACGGGCCACCTGATTCCCCAGCATTTCTCATCTAATTGTTTTATCTGTGCTACTCTTTGTTGTAAGTAGTTATAAATAATTGTCAAAAATTTATAAAACATTATCTTTATAACTATTTATAATATTTATATTAGGTGATAAATGATATTCATTAAAGCAAAAATCTATAATAGTTTTTTTTATATCTATTGTTTCTTTATAAGTACCATTAACTGATATTATTTTCTATCCTTTCATTATTTGCTATCCGCATGTTACGTTCTTTAATACATTTATGCCTTACTAATACTTTGCTCGTTGATGGTTCCTCAAGGTGTGGAACCGAAGTGGCTTATATAACTTTGAGACAAACGTGTCACCGGAAAACTCTCCACTAGAACAATGGTAACCATCATTGCACGAAGTGCTATGATGGCCGTGATACGGACTTTTTGATAGCCATCATTGTACGAAGTACTATGATGGCCTAATGATTGCCTAATGATTGCCTGGCCACTGTTACGATCGCAGGAGTAGTGTTAATTTTCAGACCTATGTTTATTGAATATGACTTGGTTCTAATCCGTGTTATCTTCAATTGTTTCGAGAGAACTCCTGGCCTTACAAACGTGGGTGGCAGCCCCTCCTTTTATATTGGAGTGGGCGTCCTCTTTGAAACATTGCAACTTAAGCGCTGTGCTTAAATCGCGCACGCTCGGATATCGAGTTCCGACACATATGCGTAATGTACTCACGCGTTAACAAGTAGGCTTCATGAATTCTCTATAGGCAGGGCCCTGCCTATCGTGGATCTAACACCGCATGTCTAATTTATTAAATTTAGAATACGTAATAATGAGTTGTATAAATTTTTGACAATTATTTATAGCTACTTACAACAAAGAGTAGCACAGATAAAACAATTAGAGGGCACGTCCCGCTGAAAAAAGGAGCGGGTAGTAATAGAGAATAAGAGGATGACGCTGTATTTTATGAGAGTTCTTAGTACAGTGTTTTTCAAAAGTATTCAAACCAGCTCGGTAAAAAGATTCAAACAACACTAGCAAAATTAGACAAACCAATAATTCAAAAAGTTTCGTACCCTTTCCACTTCAGTTCCGTTCGTTCTAGCCCTTCACTGGTACTGCAAGACTCCCAAAAGTAGTACATAGGTAATCTTGCAGATTTAAGATTTCAGAAAATTGAATTCTAATGAAAGGTGATGTGAAACATTACGCCTTTTGGTTTGAAAGACTGTGCGAAGCGGTACGAAACATTTTGTTGCGCTGGTTTGAATAGTTTTGAAAGACACTATAAGTTTAAATACAGATAAGAATAACCCGCTCCAGTTTATGCGTTAGTAGATGGTAAAGCTCAACAAGTTTCACTAATATGCGGCCGCCGCGAGCACCTGAAAACCACCTATACTCAACCAAAACACTGGCCACGTTCCAGCCCTGTGGATGCCACAAGCACCCAATCACCGCCCCCGTCCGGTGCCATGCCCCATTCCACAACACACAAGCAACGGGTAGTTGTCCTTGTTGCAGATCAGCTCCAAAGCACTGGCAATGGTCTTGTAGTCCAACGAGTCCCACAGATTGATGTTAGTGTAGTTGTCAACAAGTACCTAGCATGTATGGAGTCAAGGTACTTCGCCGATGTGTTGTATGCAGACCAGTGATAGCATTATGTGCAGGAAACTAGTGGGTGAAGAGTTTTCACCCACTTCAGCACATATCGCACTTTGGTCTTGTAAGGTACAACTTACATATCCCTGTATATCAATATATACTAAAACATAGGTTGAAAGTAGTTGTAGTCGTTGATCAAGCCCACAAACTCGATGTTGATGCCCTTGTTCAGCCAGTAGTCCAAGAAATCCTCCACGGGCTTCTCGCTGGTGAGCCAGAGAATGGTCTTGAGGTTGAGCTGCTCGAGAAACGATTGGTTGATGAGAGACGGCTGGCACAGCTGGTAGAGCTTTTTTTTCCAGGGGCAGAAGTTC
The DNA here is from genome assembly GCA_002370185.1 of Metschnikowia sp. 01-655c1. Lineage (NCBI taxonomy): Eukaryota > Fungi > Ascomycota > Pichiomycetes > Serinales > Metschnikowiaceae > Metschnikowia > Metschnikowia sp. 01-655c1. The sequence goes on from NKZO01002012.1 coordinate 14,308, forward strand.
AAGGAGGGGATGATGCGCAGGGTGAATTGAAACAGAGCCATATAATTTTTTCTTTTTTTGGATTTCAGAAACCGTTAATTCCGTTTCATTGGACCCTATAATCTTCTACGCGATTCAACTGAGAGAGGACAGACCAAGATGTCTCCCAACACCAGACCCCCCAGTATTGATTAGTGTGGGTATTGATAATCACTGAGGTCCTGGATAATTCTTCACAACTTAGGAGTCAATACAGAACAGTGAGTTTAAGAATCATTCACAATATGGTCTCGAGCTTTTCAGCTTATATTAACCTTTTCCCAAACATCATTACTTCTAGCATGAATCTGACTTAGAGACGTTCAGCCATAACCCAACAGATGGTAGCTTTGGCTCAATGAATACTTTATCAAACAAAGCCATATACCAATTATCTGAATGAACGGTTCCTCTCGTACTAAGTTCAATCATCCATCAGTAGGGATGACCAGTGAGTTGCAGTGTACAGTGAGTTTTTTAGTGTTACGAAGAAGGACTTTTTAGTGTTACGAAGAAGGACTTTTTAGTGTCAAGAAGAAAGACTTTTTAGTGTCAAGAAGAAGGACTTTTTAGTGTCGAGAAGAAGGACTTTTTAGTGTCAAGAAGAAGGACTTTTTAGTGTCAAGAAGAAGGACTTTTTAGTGTCAAGAAGAAGGACTTTTTAGTGTCAAAACCAACTGGGTTTGGAGTCCGATAAGCCAATCTAACTCACTATTACTGACTGGCTAACTAGTTTTGACTAATTCACTATTACTGGCTGACTCACTATTACTGAATGATTATGACTATTAGTATAATCTACTATTAGCAAACAGAGTATGCAAAACTGTATGCTAAGAAGACAGTGTTAGAAACAGTGTTAGTAGTCGTCATCGCCCTCCTGCTGCACTCCCATGTCGATTTCTACATAGATATCATCGTCGCCGTCACCTCGAATCTTCTCGTCTTGACTCTGTTTCTTTTCCTGATGCTACTTCTCAAGAGATGATATATGTTAGGACCTTGTTAGAAGCCAGAAAGTAAGGAAGAGAAGGATAGTAGACATGTTATTATGGACGGTATTATGGACGGTATTATGGACGATGTTAGGGACGGTATTGTGGACGGTATTGTGGATGCTATTATGGATGCTATTATGGATGCTATTAAAGACGGTATTAGGGACGGTGTTATGGCAGGGAAGCCAGCAAACTGGTTGAAGAAGCAGGTAGGGTCCTGGACAAGTTATGAGGATCAGCATACCAAGAGTTAGATTTCTGAAATCAGGTTGGAATGGGGTTTGAGGAAGGGTTAAGGGAAGGGGTTGGGTTCATCTTGGTATTCCTGGACATGATTCCTGGTAAATGCGTTGAAGGTTTGGTTCGTTTTTCCAACCTCAACCAGTATCATACCATGAGATTCATCTTCCTTACCATAAGTCTACATTTACCGTTGGCACTAGAACGATGGAACAGAAACATGTGAGCTCTTACCGAAGGCATCAGCTACTAAGCTCTCTTTCTTCTATTTGTCTCTCTCTTCTATTGGTCTTTTTCTTTTATTTGTCTCTTTCTTCTATTGGTCTTTTTCTTCTATTGGTCTCTCACTTCCTTTGAAAGATCAGGGGTTTCCACATACGTCTCATTCACCGGAGTACCAAGGACGAAAGTAGACTTCAAGACAAGTGCGAGCCTTAGAGCCGTTCGGGTAAACCCAAACTTGGTGATTCTAAAAGAAAGAAGAATATCATCAAGGGTAGTATCCATGGACTGATAGACAGGTAGGTAGAGGACGGTTCATAAGCGCCAGTTGATGACTAGTCAATAGTATAGTACTCTAGTCAATAGTATAGTAGTGTAGTTAATAGTATAGAGGTGTAGTACTCTGGTCAATATGGTATGAGGTATAGTATTCTAGAACTGTATTGCTCGGAACGTGGTGTGAAGATGAGTAGTATATAATACATGACGGTGTTAGATTCCAGTTACGTCAGGTACTCTGTTTACTATGTTCATTCGCCGATGATTCCTCCGAGGGAGGAATCTGAGGTACTTATATAGTTGTAAGATAAGGTGCGCGTTGGTTAAAAGGCCTCATACAAAGTATCAGGCAGAGAGGCTTCATGATATCCTAAATAGGTAGGGCACTACCTATGGCGGATCTGACATGACGGTGTGTATTATATGACAGATGGTAAGACATCAGGATGTCATTTTCAAGGTAATTGACAAATATAACCTTTGTAGGGTATTCAAAAGGAAACAAGAGAAAGGCACGTAAATGAAATAGGAAAAGAAGCGTTTGTCTAAAGACTAAGACAAATTTAGAGCCAGATTTAGCCCAAATTCTATTCTAACATCCTCAATTCAACAAAAATAAACAAAAGAATTTCAACCCATTAACAGATTCTACAAAAATATTCAACCCAATTAACAATTTCAACAAAAATATTCACCCAATTCACAGGTTCAACAACAAAAATTCAAGAAAAAAAAATCCATTAAAAGATTGTGTGGTGTTAGGACGTGCTCATGCAGGGCAGACGTTTAAGTGCCCTGTACTAAAGGGGTGTTCCATTAGGTATGTCCTTGCACAAGCTCTCATTTCCCTGTGGTGCTGCGCTAACCATTTGAACTTTGTTTTATAAGAGCTCTATTTCATAATTGAGCTCTTTTTCTTGAACTCGCACGACCTCTTTCTTCATATGCCAAAAGAAAGAATCTTTAAGAATATTTCTCTTTAGGGACCTTCATTCTATCTTCTCTTTATAACTAGATTTTGAGTATATATGTTACAGTGATGTCACTCATTAGATTACATCAAGGGATCTAATTTAAGGATTTTTATAAATAGCTTAACAACTTCACACCTATACAGAATGCACCGTACGAAGGAAGAAACCTCAACGAGTCTCCATGTCTCCAGGATACGGGATATTTTCACAGTGAAGTATCTTTTGTTGTGATATGAGGCGCATATGCCATACATACCCTTAAGTGCCCTGAACTTAAGGCTACATTGCATTAGTGATGTCAATAGGGCATAAGCCCTCATTTTCCTTCGCTTCTGCCCTAACCAGGCGTGCCCAGATTTACGGTTGAGCTCTATTTCTTGAACTTGCACGACCTCCTTCGTGATATACGAGAAGAAAAAATCTTGCGTATTCTTTCTCTCTAAGGACCGTTATTCTACCTTCTCTCTACAGACTAGATATTGAATATATATTGTTACAGTAATGTCTTACACTGAAGTATCTCAATGGATCTCTTCTAAGGAGTTCTACGAAAAGGTAAACAGATTCAACCCTATGGAGACCGTACCCTATGAGGGATGGATCTGTTAAACTTGTGAGCCATGACAATCATCGTATGTGCAAGACACGATGACTTGTACTATCTGCATTACAGAAGGAAAACACTGAGTTGGGCAGATGGGCCAGGAAGTGTGCATGGTGAGTGTATTTCTAAACATGCATGACACTACATGACGTTCCGAAGGTTGCATCCGATGCATCAGGATAAACCCGAGGAACCCGAGGGTTGCATCCTGTATATAAGGGATGCATTCGGTCCTCGGAACCAAATGAGGTTGAATACCCGAGGCGAGATTTCAGAAAAAGAAACAACCTGAACAATCGGAAGCGTTCCGATTGCGTCTCTGGAGAGAGAAGATTTCGGAATTGAATACAGGAATGGATTCCGAGGAGATCCCGGTCATGTTTGACAGGGCATCAATTGTGAGAATAGTTCACTGATATCTAGTTTAGAGAAGAATATAAGTGACCTAAGATGAACACCGATACTCCATACTTGAGGGAATTATTAGAGACCAATGTCATAACNTACTCCATACTTGAGGGAATTATTAGAGACCAATGTCATAACAATTCCAACTTACCAGAGAGTGTATACAAACTCTCAATAGGATCCTCGGTAAGGCTCCATCCCTGCAGGATCGAAGCTTTACGGTTCGGTATGCGCGCGGCGCCAGAAAACAATCGAACGCGCATTGAAAGGTGTTTATTAGTATTGGGGTATCGGAAGTACTGGACTGGTAACAGGGTATTACCAGGGTATTTTCGGGGTATTATTTTCGGGTTATTATTATCAGGAGTATTAGTCTCTGGAGTATTAGTTGTACTCTATTGGTAGTACTCTATTGGTAGTACTCTATTGGCACTTTTAGACTGTCTTTTGTGGGTGCGACCTAACTGTACTGCACAGCCGTGCGCGCGAACTTATTCATATCACCAGCCATCAATAGTCTATAATGTATTGTCTACGATCAATTGTCGAAAATGTATTGTCCACGATCAATTGTCAATAACAAACTCAAAAATGGATTGCCAACAACAGATTCTAAATATGCATTGTGGTTATTGAGCAAAATTTCAATTAGATGACAATAAAAAAAATGGTATGTACAGGTTGAGAATATACGGGGCATTATTTCAATTTATTTTGAGGCCATTTTATTACATTTTATTACATTTTATTACATTTTATTACATTTTATTACATTTTATTACATTATTTTACATTATTTTACATTCTATTATTATATTTTTTATCTTCTCGGTGGTTACAGTGTTTTTCAAAACTATTCAAATCAGCGCGGCAAAATGTTCAAACCACACTAGCAAAATTAAACAACCCAATAATTCAGAAAGTTAGTGTTTTTGATATTTAATAAAGATTTCTCATAAACAGTTAATTTCAAATCCTTGATCCTTAGCAATTTTTAAGTTGTAAGTACGAAACGTTTTGAATTATTGGGTTGTTTAATTCTTATAGTGTGGTTTGAACATTTTGCCGCGCCCATTTGAATAGTTTTGAAAAACACTGCATGTCTCTTTGGTGTTTTCTGCTTGGTCCTTTGTTTACTTGAAGTGTCTGAAACTACGGTATTTATAGACGCCAGTCCCTTCCCCAAGTCTCATTTTTTAACCGCCCAAAAAAGAGAAATCAAAAATAGAAAAAAAAAAATACAAAGAAAAAATCCATTCCTTTCCCAACCCAACAATCCCTAAAATGAACTTATTAGGCTTATTGGTCGCATTCGTTTTCGCAGTCACTGTC